>CATKHJ010171429.1:0-13014 GCA_949750685.1 Vernicia montana | reverse complement strand
AAATTAAATAACAATATCGAATAATAATATCTCCATAAAAAAAAATTCTCTCTCTATAAAGATTGATTATCCATATATATATAATCACGTACCTTGCATGAACACCAATAATCAGCATGAATATAATCACGTACGATAACTTAGAAAAAACGGTAGAACAAATTCGTGCTGATAACGTGTTGTAAATCGGCTTATTAGCTCAGTATATCAAAGACAATAAGAAGAGATATAAAACAATAAAGCAAAGAGAGAGAGAGAAAATATGTAGAGAGTAAAAGGGATTCCAAACTCATATTATTAGATTAACTCTAGCTTCCCTTATATAGAGGAATAGTTAGGGTTTAGTGTATATAATATTACTGAAATAATCCTATACTATAATCTCTCTAAAATATATACTCAATGATATTTAAGTAATATCCATATATAATAATTATCTATAACAATATTGTCTTTTTTAGATAAAACTAAATATTTAATTATTTAAACTATTAATTAATAATTTTTGTGTGTTTTTTATTCAATTATTCAGAAAAAAAGATATATTGTCTTTTTTAGATAAAACTAAATATTTATTAATTAGTAAAATAGAACAAAACGTCAAACGTAAGAGTCGTTTTAGATATCGTTTCCAAAGGTGAAAGAAAGGTTCATCAATGAATCATATTGAGTCGGCAATTCTAACAGTCGGTATTTGCCCTTTCGATAGACTTGCTTGTATGCTAACAAACCTTCTCCTTCCATTTTTCTCCTTTTCCTCATTTTCTATTTTTCCTCTCGAATTTTCCCGAGAAAATCGAGAAGGAAAAAAGAGAGAAGATTTTCTTTGTGCAAAAAAAAGGAAAAACCATCCAAATCCAAAATCCATCATCCACATGACTTCAGGTAAATATAATTCTGCCATTATTTCATATTTCCAATTTTAATTTGTAACTTTTTCGTTTTATATAATTTAAAGCTTTCAACTATTGAACTCGGATAAATTTTATGGAAAATAAAGTTTTTATCTTTGTATAAACTGATTCAAATTTCTTGAATTAGATGCTTGTGGGTGGGGATTTTTGTTTTTATCCTCAGGTATTAGATAATGGGAGATTTAAAGTTCAAAGCTTTAGTTTAAGTTCTGCTACATTTTCTAGCGATCCAAACAAACAATGAAGTGTTTTTTTTTTTTTTTTTTTTTTTTTTAATAATCAATGATCATATAAGTTTCATTCTCTTTTCTTTTTTTATTTTTTACAATGATTTGCAGATTTTGCACTGCAAGTTCCTGCTGAGCTGGAGACAGCTTTGCAATTGAAGACTGTCCAGTACTTAGTTACACAAAGACCATGGCTTGGTAATTCTCATTGATCTTTTTTTTATTATTATTTTTTATTTTGAATTTTCGTTTTACTTATTATTGTTTTGCTATGCTTTGTTTGGTTTTTGTGATTTCTTATGGTAAACAAGGTTTGTGTTTCAGATCTTTATGGAATTAACGTTAGACCAGTTGCACCATATGGGAGTGCAAGTAGAAGACAAAATAATGATCCTGCATTGATACATCGTTGCTTGCCTGATGAGCTGCTATTGGAGGTATTTCATGCCAATGATTTTTTTTTTAAATGAATTTGACATTCTCCTTTTATGGAGCTGTTCTCTGCACAGAGATGACATGCTGTGCTAAATTTATTCAATCATTACTATGTTAAATAAGTTGAACTTGGTCGGGTCACACTCGATATGAAGTATGCCTTGATGGGTAATTGACTATGTTGGATATTTTCAAAAATTGAAAAAGGACATTTAATTTTTGGATTTTTTTTAATTGGAATACCATTACAATTTTTTCAATGTGGCAATGCAACTAGAGAGTGTTGAGATGGGAGTTATCAGTTATGGATCACTGTAAGCGAGGAATACAGAGGGAAATGGGGAAATGAGTCCCATGAATAGTGTGGTAGAAGAATGTGAGAGAGTATTGCATCAGTGGGATTTATTACTTTGGTTCTGTACCAACATGGAATGTGATAAAGGGAACAATCAGTTAAATAACACACAAGTTATGTGTTCAGAATCACCAAGCTTTTCCTAATAACAAAATGGCATCAGCATTTGCTTATGTTGTAAATGAGGAGATACCACAGCTGACAGCCGTATTCTTATGCAGGTCTTTTTACGAATGAATCCTTATGATTTAGGAAGGGCTGCTTGTGTTTGCCGAAAATGGAAATATACTCTTCGCAACCCTGTATTCTGGCGTAGTGCTTGTCTAAAGGCTTGGCAGGTAAGTTCCAATGTTGGTAGGATTCTAATTACCTTTTTCTCATTTCATTGAATCCAAAGCTTGAATGCAGATTTATATTTTATGCAGCTATCTGGAGTGGTGGAAAACTATAAGATCTTGCAATCAAAATATGAGAGCTCATGGAGGAAAATGTGGCTTTTAAGACCAAGGGTCCGTACTGATGGTATGTTCTATTTCTATCTTGCATCTAATCTTGCACTTTTTAATAAGAACTTTTCTATTTCATATTGATTTTTCTGAATTTTATAATTTTTCTTTGAACTTGTCCCTTCTTCTTTGTTGTGTTTTTTGTCCTTGAACTTTGTTTGCTGGTCTAAATCTTCTAGAATGGATTTTATTTTGGTTTATTTAATTTCTAGACAGGCTATAGTACTCGTCCCTCTCTTTGCTTAAGAGTATGCTTGGTTTAAATATTAAGTGTACAAAGTAATTTCTATATACTTTTGAGAATGACTGGAACAAATCTTAAGTGTGTTGCATATCATATATATATATTTTTTTATATTTTTCATAATATTTACATTATTACATATTGGTAGTACAAATATTAATAATTATTTTCTGTGTTTCTGTTTTATTTACAACTAGCTGAAACCCTTTTTTCCTATTATTTGTTGACATTTTTTGAGGAAAATAATAAAAAAATGAAACTAGTTTTCTTACAAAAAGGACTTGTTTGTCCTTTGTCAGGGAAAGATTGAATTTATTGTTGCCTTTGCCTTTTATCTTTTAAATTTGCTGTCTTATCTTTTTTAATTAGGATCTGCCAAAAGTAACCTTGGAATGTATCACTGTTTTTATGTGTCAGGTCTCTACGTGAGTAGGAACACCTATATTCGTGCTGGTGTGAGAGAGTGGACTGTTACCAATCCAGTTCATTTGGTATGCTTTTGTCCTGCTTACACAACACAATTCTTTTTTTTTTTTTATTAGAATGCAACACAATTCTTGTTAATTTGGCAACTTTGTGCAAGTGTGGTTCTTACATAAAGTGCTTCTGTCATAAAAATAGGCCAGAATAATATGAGTGAGGAAATGTAGCTTTCATACAAAAAGGAAAGGCCAAAATCTTTTCAGATTCATCTGCTGTTTTGCTTGTAATTGGAGTTGCACGAGTACGGGAAGCTCAAGTCAACTTTTAGTAATTCAAGGAATTATCAAATTTGCATATTGTGAAATTATAAGTAGAGTGCCATACGTATGGAAGATTATAAGTTTTCCTGCCCACACATTTTTATGGAAGATTATAATTCCAGTATTTAAAACCTCGAGGAAAAGGAAGTATAATTCCTCATATTTTCATTCTGAATGTAGATTCATGTACTCTTCGAACTTCCTTTGTGCTCATTAGCTCATTGCATTGTCCAGCATGGCCAGGGGATATGATATCAACTACACTGTTGTACAACTACAACCTTCTTTATGCATGCATTACATGATGCTTGTATTGTTCTTTTGCTGTGAGGTATGAGAATGAGATATGGAGCATACACTAAATAGCAAGATTGAATGTCCAAGACAATCTGGATTTTTGAGTATTGTTTTGATTCATTCATCTGAGTGGCATGTATAATTGTATTCAAAAAATTTTAGTTGCGGAAAAGAAATATGCCTATTCACACGGTTCAATTATTGTTTAACCACTGTTAATCCTGATTTCTCCCCTTCCTCCTGCAGGTTCGCTATCATCGCTACATGAGATTCTTACCTTCTGGCAGGTTTCTTTATAAAGTAACAATCTTTCAATGACCTTAACTTCTTTGATTTCAGATGCCTATAGAATTTTTCCCTCGCTCTCTGACCATTTTAAGATGCTATTTTGTGATCTATAGAATTCTTATCATACAGTAAAGGATGTTGTGAAATGCATGAATCTCCGTGCATCTAAAGCAGATGATGTTTTTACTGGTCGATTCACATTGACCGATGACAGGGTACAGATACATACTGGATTATCAAATGATTTGGTTCTGTGTTCTACAAATTTTGAATATTCTTTTCTGCATTTAGTGTTTTCTTATTTGATAGTTTAATTTGATATCCAAAATGCAATATATCTTTCTCATTTTATTTCCTTTTCTATTGATCAATGTCCATTTTGAAGGTCTTTATTCTTACACATTTATTGCAGGTTGATGCTGCTTTCCTGTACCCTGGCCTGCGTCCTACTCTGTGGAAAGTCTGTTTAAGGTATTGATATGCTGTCCTGGATAGTTGTCATTTGAAATTTTGCACTAGTTTTGTGCTTTTGTTGGGTGAAACTGCACTTATTTGTGTACTGTTGTTAAGCTGATGGAAGATAACCTTTAACTCAGTTAATTTTGAACGAAATTAATAACAAGTGAGGAATTGCGCATTCTATTTGATTAACATAGAGATCATCAATTTTCTGAGCTATTGTTGCAGAGTTTGTTTATGTGATCTGTGTCTTGGTGCAATGGTAAAATCATGGTTGTTGGGGGGTCACAAGTGTTAAGTCTCATCTCTTTTCGTTGTTTGGTCTTCCTTTTAAAGTTTCCCCTCAAATCTGGTGCTACTCATTCTACAATTGTTACATATCTGTTTCTTCTTTGAGTTTTCTTTCCTTCTCCATTGCCTAGTTGTTTTTTTTTTTTTGCACCAACCATTGCCTAATTGTTCATCCTAGATACATTCAATTGTATCAGTGATAGTTTGGTTTAGCATCCGTCCATGTACTTTGGAATATCTTTTGTGGTTATTTTGATGGATATGATTTCATTGAAGTTTTTATCTTTCTCATTCTGTGTTGAGCTAACCATTACAACAAGTTGTAGTTGTAAATTTTAATGCTCTTTATCTTCTTCCTTCTATTAATGGTTGAGAAACAAATGATGACTGTTTATGAAGTAAAATTTCAGAGACTTTATCAAAGTTTACTTGTTTATTTGAGATTTTGTGCAATTTTTCCATGGCATATTTATCAATTTGAGTACTGAGAACAACTTTGAGAGAGAGGAGAATATAGAACTTGAATTTGAGGAGATGATTTTCTCAAATTCTACATAGTATGTACATATGTATGGATGTATTTATGCACGCATGCATGTCTGTATATTTGTGTTGCTCAAGTTGATGGAAAATTGGTACAATCACTACCTACAATGATTAGGTTTGTAGTTGGATGAGTTTACTTCTTAATTAAACTTGTCCCTCAAGTTTATGATTTTATTATGATTATTAATTATTTTTGGTGGGGAAGGCATATACGTTGAGTTACTCTTGAATACTTGGAAATGAACCAGTGTATGGTTAAAACTTGGCCGAGGCTGCAATTAACACAAACTTCTCATATCATTCTCTTTTCTTTTCCCCCATTTTGTTTTTATCCCCCTCCTGTTGATAGCCATTTTGCTGATCATCTGCTTTAGGTTAAGAGGAACCATTGCAGGGGCTAACAATCGGATGGATATACTCTCACTTGTTACTAGTAAAGTGGACAGTAATGGGGTCAGTGGGCCTGAGGAGGACATTGCTGGAGTGGTTGAGGACTGGCAGGACGATGAGATTTCACGAACATCACACAAGAGGGGTCTTGCACCTTTCGCATTTGTTCCATTTGAACAGGTACTTGTATTCATAAGTTTCTCCCTCATTCAGTTATTGCCTCAAAGCAAACCTTATTAAGCATTGGAAGGTTCCATCTAGCATGTCTCTATCATAGTTAGTTTTGTTATAGTCTCCACTCCATACTTCAGAAGATTTACGCATTGGCAAGAACTGTGAATTTTTGTTTTCTGGTGACGTACAGTTTTACTGAACTCTTCTTCCCTGTTCCATCCTCCCACCAACACAAACATGTGCACTCGCACCCAAATAGATCTTCCTTTTCATACACGAGTTTTTCAATATTTACATTGAACGAAATTGTAAGAACAATTGGCATTTTGTGTTGAATAGGCGGAAACATCAGTTCTGAACCTACCTGTGGAAAAGATGGATTATTATGTTCCTGGATAGAATCTGGATCTTCGACAGGAACAGAACCTGAATCTTCAATTTGTACATATGTATGTATTTATACCTTGGTACATGTATGATATATGGTGCATTCCATTTTGTTTTTCACTCTGTTTTTGCCTTGAAATATATGTATCAAACAACAATGTTATGATTCAGCTCCACATACACACAAAAAAAAGTTATGATTATTTATCGACACTGTATAAAAAAGAAAAATAAAGATGTTATATGCGCCTGACTGATAGGAAACTTGTTCTGAATATGTTGCTTGAATAATCAGAATTGTCTTATTTTGTTAGTGTTCAATGTTTTTTTATTTTTTTTATGTTTCTGGTTTTTAACATTTTGGTACTTTTGGTTCTCTTATTATACCTTTTGAGTGTCCTATAAACAGGTGTTATTAAATTTATATATACATTAAGCCTCAAAAAAAATAAAATAAAAAATAAAAAAAAAATTTATATACATTAAAAGAAAAGTTGTATGCTTGCTGCCTCTCTTATAAGTTCGAGGAATATTATTCAGAAATTCAGATTTAATGTTTCTAACTGATAAATCAGAGACTATAATTGTTGGATCTAATACTTAATACTTGCATGAGGATCACATTAACGTAACGATAAGGAAAGCACTTTTGCTATGAATCTTGATTAGAGTTGCAGAAGTGAAAAACATGATATGTGAAATGCTGCATAAAAATATTAAAATACAGATTTCAAGAAGCAAAATATTGGTGATTCCTCTGCAGATAAATATGAAAACATGGGGGAAATTATGTCAAACTACATTTTATGATTAATAAAAACACTTCATTCTCATATAGCTGAAGTTTTATTTTATTTTTATAGAGAGATGAGAATGCTCATATAGCTGAAGTTGGTTGTGTGTTCGATTTGAGCTCTTCTGAATAAACTACAGAATTCCAAGACGGATTCCGAGGAAGAAAAGTGTCCTGCCAAGGGAAGGAGAGAGAAGCTTGCATTAGCTAGCTCCACTTAAATCATTATTTTACATAAAACAGCCAATTAAAAAGTAAAAACATGCCACAAGTGCAAAGGCAGGGTGAAAGCTGACCTGACCTTTTATTTTATATCATTCACCAAAAGCTTAATTTAAAGTCTTTTTTTGGTGAATAAAGTTCTCTACATGGTCAGTGACGTCTTGGCTGGAATTGAGTTATGAATATAAATTTTCAGATTAAGCCTAATCTTGTTAGGGTGTGACAAATCATTAAATAATAAAAAAAATTTCACATTCATTTAAATAATTAAAATCACAAATTCATGTTCATAAAAAAAAATCACATATATTTCATGATTAAAAATTAAAAATTTATTATTATTTAATGACATGTTTCACCCTAAAAATACGATTAGTTTACAACTCTCTTTGTAAACCCAATTACCTTATATTTTCTGGAAAAGGAGAGAGCAGCTTTTCTGCAACTCTTTATAAATTTTCTTATATATTAATAACAACGTCTATTACTGTATTATTCCATCAAGGAGATGGCGAAGAGTTATTCAATGCAAAATAAAATCCCAAAAATTTGATACCAAAAACAAAGAACGCTAGATCAATTCAGCAATCCAGATAAATTCTTCCTATATTCATCAATTAAAAACAGATACAAACGAATCCCTAAGTCAATTCATATCAAATTCAACATTCAAAAACAATTCTTTTACCAATCATATATCAGAACTCATAGGCATAACCCTAATCCACAAACAGGGAATAAATTAGGACACAAACCCAATAAAGAAAATCAAGAAAAGTAGAACAGAAATGAGGCAAAACCCAGAAAGGAAAATGGGCTTACAGAAACATAGGAACAGGTGGGGATGATAGACAAGGAGTGTGATTTGGCATGATTAAGGGATGCAACACAAAGGTGAGAAGCCATGCCTAATCCCCTCTTTGAACGTGGGACATAAGTGTGTACTAAATCCATCACTTTCCCATCGTTTCTAAGCACATATTCAATGTATGCCTCTTTGTCCTCTGTTTCAAATCTGTGTTCGTTCTCATTCCACACAATCTTCGGAGCTCCCTCGGCTACTGTTGCTGTTGCCATCTTAATTTCTTTTATTCTCCTTGTGTGTGTGTCTGTGATGAACCGATAATGGTTCTTATTTATAGAAAAGGGAAAGTACTGGTCAATTGTGATGAGTGGACTTTCAAGGGCCCCACCAGATGTGGGTTCTATATGACGTGGCAAGATTTTAAGTGGAATGAGTCCATCCTCTAGTGGGTCAACGTTTTTGTTTTTGTAATTCAAGTGGGTCATTGGAAGTTTTGATCAAGCAAGTCGATTCCCTATTCTTGAGTGGCCAGAGCATGATTCCTAAAGTATTTTGCAATTCTCCTCTTAAGTCTTTTGTCCAAGTCAATTGAATGAGATCCACTACATATACCTTAAGAGATGATTTTTATACAAAAATGTGTTGAAGATTTTTAACTAAGATAATGGCCTAGTCCAAGTAATCGAGAGTTGGCGAGAATGGACCATTTGATCCTTTTTCTCCTTTTGATTCCTTTCCATTATATGACTAATGTTCAACATTTTACCTCTGAACATTTTCTTTTTATCATGGAACGACCACTTAAGTAGAAGTAAAAAAAAAAAAAGAGTTTGTCTTGCCAGATAACAGCTCTCCAGAAATGGGAAAGAAAAAAAGATGGAAAATTTGATTCCATTGTTTTCCTTTTCCTGGTCTACTCATTTCAGCCAGTGAATGGGAAATTGGGAATACACTAAAGCTTATAGTTTTTATGCCCAATTTTTTTTATAGCAGCTTCCCTCACTTTACCTTAAAATTATTCCACCAATGTTGAATAAGCATTTGAAAGCATAACATATACTGAATTGAGGGGTCATCTGAGGAGGTAGCGATATGGTCTTATCACGCTTAAATGGCATTTCAGAAATCAATTTCTCTGCTTCCTTTGACCAAAAAGATCAATCATGCAGTAACAATGTTCTATATGAGGTTCAAGTCCACTATCAAATTTCATGGACTTAAAATATGTTTCTTGCCTCTGCAACGAAACCACTAACCAGCATGTCACGACTTGAATCTAAGAGCACGTGATCGTCACTAGAGAACGAAAAAACATAAAATTTTCAGAATCCGTAGTAAGTCTGACTAACTACTAAAAGATAAAACATGCAATATAATAGTTGTACCTGTCACAGAACAAGATTATGGGCCCACCTATCAAGTAGAACTTAAACAAACATCGTATCAAAGCCACTCAGGACTAAAAACATCAATCATATCATTATCATCAATATTCGGTTTCTGCTTAATAGAACACCAAAACATTCATAATAAGGAATCTCTGATATCCTCAAAACTCATCATATAATTACAAATCATACAACTGATTAGAATTACAGTTAATAGAAATAACAATGCGGAGTTCTAAAATTTTATAATACATAACAATAAGAAATTAATTACTGAACTGAAAATAACATTATAAAATAACTTCATTGCCGGAGGATGAATGACATGAATAACTCAATTAAATTTTTTTCTCAAACTCAACTTGCAATCCTGGAAAAATATTGAACATAGGCGAACATTTGACTCGGTGAGTGATACTAACTAATATATCAACCTGGTATCATGCATTCATTCTACATAAAAATATGTTCATGCATCGTGTCACGGAGACAATCAATCACATAATCACCCAGGGATGATAATTAGTCAATAGAAACCACTCTAAACCTCAATATGGGGAGCCGACCTCCTCCCTTGGCTCTTTTAATTCTAAACATACGGCCACAGTGAGACCAGCTCGAATCCGGCCAATTTCTCTTATCCATTACATACGGCCACGGTGAGACCAACTCAAATTAGGCCAAACATCATCATCATCATCATCATCATATCAGAATCATTATCAAAATCCTATATGGTTCTATGTTATCCTAATTCCATCCAACATCCACATATAATCGATAACATAAATCATAATGCAACATTTACAGTCAGATGTTAGAATGCCTTTATGTATTCGTAGTGCATATATATATATATATATATATATATATATATATATATAACATACAATACATGTAATGCATGATAAGCATGAAAATATATTAGAAAATATCACTCATAGACTTGACGAAATTTAAACGAGCTCCTCTCGAAATGTCTGACAATTAATAGCTAGGAAAACGTTTGAAACGTCAATACTGTACAATAAAGGAAGTACATTAGGATACAGACAATTCCAACCTTAACTCTTAAAACGACACTTATCGATTATAATGATTCTGTTAAAATTTTGGCAAAACCTCCCCTATAACTAGGATATTATCCCGTTGAAACAAAAGAAATACGCATTTCTAAATAGTCATCACAACTCACAACAATTCAACGACAACTAAATGACCCCTCTTGGGTCTTCAAACTTGGCAAACATCGTAATGATTTCAACTGATCAATTCAATTTATACAACATTGTTTAAAATAAATACAATTCCTTTAATTCCTTTAAATCATAATTTTTATAAATATACTTGCATATAATTCTATAAAACCGCTTATTTTAGTTAACGACTCAAATATCAAAATTCACATTTCTCAACCATTTAAAATCAATTTAATTTATTTAAAACATCTTAACTATATATATATATAAAACAATCATGAAATAATTCAGAAATCATTCTTATAAAATTATCTCATTTAAATCTTCGATTAAAATAATATAAAAATCATACAACATTATTTTCATTTACTTATAATTTACTAAAATTATAATCATAACTATCTAAACTTATTCATAAACTTATAACTTAAATTCTATGAATTTACAAACAATTTACATAAATTAACGATCACCGAAAAATTAATATATAACTGATAATAATTTGTTTCTGACTTATCGAAGTGAAATTTGGCGAAACTAATTTCAAAAAACTATTCCGGAGGTCGAAAACTAATTTCTGAGACATAGTCGCCGGAACATCGCCGGAGTCGCCACCGACGGTTGGTCTGCATCGCCGGAGTCGCCACCGACGGTTGGTCTGCACCGCCAACCACGCGCATCCACCGATCACCAAATCAGGCAAAGTTAGTGGTGTTGGAAAGCTCTTCACTCCAGGAGCACAATGGTACCTGTCATGCTTGCTCACTCGTCGAAAATCGGCTAAAATCTCGTCTAAAAATCGCGAGCTTCTCGGTCCCCGAGTTTCCTCTCCGGCGAACTTCAGGTGGCGAGTAAGATATCAAATAAAAGCTGAAACCAAGAGGAAGCCATAGGAACTGGAATCATTAAATTTGAAGTTCAATTGAGAGAGTTATGACCAATTGAAAATTTTAAACCAAGATGGTCACCTGAGCTACTTTGGAGGGCAATATCTCCTTAATCGGTAACCGAAAAAGAACAAAGGTAGTGTATATGAACTCTCCTCACGGCAGACTACAAGATGATGTAGAAGGTGTCGATCACCTCCCTTTGGTTTGGCCGGAATCAGTAGCCAAAGTGACTACCTTACTCCTCCTCTATGTAATTTAGTATAATTATGTTTTTATTAAGTTATTTGGTGATTATTAGAAAGGCAAATGGTGGATAAGTTGATTTTGGCTTAAGGAACTCCAAAGTTGACTAAAAGTCAACTTACTTTAACTAATTGAACTCTTCATCTTTCTTCATATCAAGACCAAGTGCATTTTTTTATTTTATTCACATAATCACCTATGCTAAGTCACCATTATACCTAAGGCATATCATGGCCATTGGTGATAAGCAAATCAAGACCATTGAACCAAATTTCATCTAAGCCATTTGATGTAATAGTGTTAAAAGCTCCACCATTGATTTTAATGATACATAAAACAAAATTTTCACTCTCCCCCCTTCTTCCTTCATTTCTTCTAATCGTGCTAGCAGATTTAAAATTTATTGGCTGGTTATGCAGCCATTTCAAGACTGCCACGTGTCAGCCTTGGATTTCTCCTTTTTTTTTTTTTTTTTCTATATATATATATATATAATTCATTTTAGGTCCAAAAATTATAAATAAATAGTCAATGAAATCCTTATGAAATGTACTTCATTTTGATATATTAAAACTTGAAAAATTATTAAAAATTATTTGAATATAAATTTAATTTTAAAGAATTCTTATAAATTATTATTTAATTATGAAAATATAAAATTTATTACTCTTATATATAATTTTATCAAATATGAATTTTTATAATATCTAAATTTAACTTAATTAAAAAATTCAAGGTGTTACACACCATGTCTGCAGGCAGCAAGGACACATAGAAAGGTGACTTCATTGGCTTTAACCCTGTCTTTACTTTCAGTAAAATCCAACAGCTTCTGTTGCTCTTCCATTCTACTAGGAGTGTAATCGAACCGAGCCGAGCCGAGCCGAGTCGATTCAGACTTGGTTCGATATTTTTTTTCCGAGCTCAAGCTTGAACTCGAGCTTTGAATCGAACTAGAAAATTATGTTCAAATTCGGCTTGTTCAAGCTCAAGTCGAGCTCGAGCTCGACTCGTTAAAAAATTACAATCGAGCTTCTCGAGCTCGACTCGTTAATAAATTACAATCGAGCTAAATTCGAACTCGAGTTCGACTCGTTTTGAAACTCGTTTATAATTTATCAAAATACTCAACTTTCTAAATATTTATTTTTAATAAAATAACTATAATAAAAATATTTAAAACTAACATAAAAGCAAAATTATCCAATTAGTGAAAAA
>CATKHJ010171403.1:0-11990 GCA_949750685.1 Vernicia montana | reverse complement strand
TGCACTTTTTCTATTGGGTAATAATTGGAGTCAAATGGGTTTCCCTTAAATTTTCCCAAATCAAATAAAATTAGGGTGGCGACTCCCAAAAACATTTTTCAAAGATCAACCAATCCGAACTTGAGGGTTCCATCGTGAGTTCAAACCCGAATGAGCATTTCGATCCCCTCTAGCGGATCGGACCGGTGCTCGGGTGAGGCCTCACAATTGGCGACTCCACTGGGGACTGATTCTTTTTTATAAAAGACAAGTGGACAACCAATTAGTTTAAAATCAAAGTTTGGCACTTTTAATACATAAATGACTTTCATGTATCACTTGCATAGGCTCATTGCCTTTCAACCTAGATTTCTTAGGAAAACAATGGATAGAAAGTAATATCGAGTGGGCAACCTTCCTTAGGTCTGCTTGCCAATAGTGAAATCATCCACCCCACGATGTTTACGAGTATGCAGGTACTGTTGGACCAACGCGAGGCTCTTTGACTCAATGTGGTTAGGTATATCGCTACTCTAGTGTGACGGGTACCTAATTTTAAGCCATCCTTACCCTTTCATGTAATGGATCTAGAACTTGGACCTTAGGTTGTATGCACCTTAACTGAAGCCTGCTTTACATATCCATGAAATGACTTTTCATTCATGCATTCATACATACATGCATAAGCCCATGGACTTTGAACAAAGTGGAGAAATTTCCCAAAAAGAAAAATTGCTAGCCCAAATCCTAGTCTATCCCTCACTACTCAAAAGTCTGTGATTGTCTTGGAACATGATTCCCTTTCCCCATTTTTGAGAGTCAAACACTTATCCTTCTCTTTCTTGCTTTTCAAAAGGTATCTAAGATGGTCAAAGAGACCGGTAACCTTCCATCAGTTGCTGACCTAATTGGACCCAACTAAGAGGAAGAAACAATCCTCATCAGCTCCATTGTTACTGGTATTATGGCCCAGCAAGAGAGACAGATTGAGGCTGTAAAATGTAGGTTTATAATGGCCTTAGAAGCTCAGAAGACCCAGTTCCAAAAATGGACCCAGTTCATCCTTGAGGAGGTCCGAAGCATGATTGGTCAGGCTACCCTGAACCCAAATTCCCCTTCTCCTACTACCATAAACCCGAACCAAACCATCCCCGGTTTGAACCAAGTCCACACAAATGCTGCCTCTTCTTTCAAAATGACCACTGACCCAACTGGAAGAGGGAAAGCAGTAGCTGATGCTTCCTTCATCCCAAACACGACCCTACCACTCAATCCAACCATAAACACCATCATACACTCTACCATTTCTTCTCTTGCGGATCCTTTCCAAGGGAAAGAACCTTTCTCTAACCCTGACCTGAGAAAACTCATGGATAAATTTGAATCCATGGAAAAGACAATAAAAAATCTGAAGAGGCACGATGATGTCATAGATATCAGCTCTTTAGACCTATTTCCCAATGCTAGATTACCACCAAAGTTCAAGATGCCAAATTTGGACAAGTTTAATGGAACTACCTGCCTTAAGACACACCTGAAAATGTATGTGGGGGCAATGAGGCCATTTGGGGTTAATGATGAGCTCCTTGCTCAGTTATTTCAGCAATCCTTAACTGGGGCTGTAGTGAAGTGGTTACTGGACCTGGACCAAAACCAGAAGCGGACCTGGGATGACATATGTAATGCATTTGTCAAGCAGTATCACTATAATATTGAGGTAGATATCACAAGAAGAGATCTTGAAACTACCAAACAGTTCTCCAAGAGTCATTCTCCACCTTCCTTACGAGGTGGAGGACTAAGGCTGCTAAGATGGTGAGCCGCCCTATAGAACAAGAGCATATTGACATCATAGTCAAGAACCTTCTCCTGATTTACCAAAATCACCTCCTCACCCAATATCTTCCAGATTTTAAAGCCCTCATTTCTACTACTTCAAAAATAGAGGATCTGATTCAGACGGGTCACATTAAAGAGGAGTCTTCTGGTTCCAAATATAAGAAGAATACTCCTTACCAATCAAATGTTACCTCCTCAACAAATCATAAAGGAGGGGAGGTATCAGCCATCACTCATCAACAGCTCATTCTTCATTTGGAGTCTTCATATATTTATATGTCTTCAATATCAGCTCCAAAATATGATTGTTATGCTTTGAAAACAATTATAGACAAGTTCTAACGGCTAGTTAACGACTACATTTTTTTGTCTATTTCCCACGAGTCAAGGCGGTGACTTTCTAAGTCAATGCGGTGACTTTTTGATTCAAGGCCGTTACTTTTGGAGTCAAGGCGGTGATGTTTGAGTTAAGGCCGTTATTTGCTGGTAGAAAAAATCATTAGAGCTCTGTGTCTTTTTCAAGGCGGTGACTTTTAGAGTCTAAGTGATTGAAATTTATATTCAAGTTCAAATATCATTAATCTTCTTCTACTATATTTAAAGAACACATTTGCTCTTCATCTCATATCTTTTGTATTCATTGTTATAAATGTTATAAGTTTAATTCTTGTATTTTGATAGCTTATGTGCTTAGTCATTGAGTGATTTTAAATCTTAAAATTATTGTAATCTCTTGTATTGGGCAAAATCCTGTATAACTATTGTATTGAGCGAAATTTTGAAAAACTAAGATGAAATTTCGATTCAACTATTGTAAAGTTTTGGGCGCAATCTTGTATCACTAGTGGAACCCTAAATTAGTGTGATTTTGGGGAAGTGGATGTAGGAGAAGAGATTAACTCCGAACAACTATAAAATTGGTTAAGTTTTCTTATTTTTCTCTTTATTCATTTTATCATTATTGAAATTATTTTAATTGTTCACATGTTACATTTAGGGTGATTAATTGCATTATAAAATTTATATTTATATTCACTCTCCTCTAAGAATTGCTATACTTAGGCTAACAATTAGCAAATAACAAACTCTTGTGATTGATTGAGTAATACATATCAAAAGATATTTTTTCTCTTTGAACCCTAATTTTATTTCTCGATGTTTCTCTAAACTTCACATGCCTAAAATGGCAGCTTGAAGTTCTTCATATTATAGATTAAATAACAAGATAATTCTTTTTTTTAATATTCACCTCAATTTAGTGAAATTTCCATCAAACTAGATGTGTTTTTGACAAATGGCTTTTGGACTTAATAAGACTTACCAAATCATAATTTAAAAGCAAATTAAAATTCAATTCTAAACCGACACTTGATAAATAGAAGGCTTAACCGTGTGATTAATTACCTAATTAGTTAGTAAAAATTGATTTAATTGCCTAATTTGTAATAAAATAAGATGAATATATGTAAAATATATTTAATTTCCTCCTAAAAAAATAACATTTTAATTTCAATATAGAAAATAATTTAATTTGATTTTTTTTAAAAAAATATTTATTAATTTATTATGATTTGTTGGTATGGACTTTAGTGTGGGTCCGAAGAGTTGGGTGGAGGGCATAAATGGGAAATTAAAGGATCATCCATAGAAAAAATGTATGGCTGACATTGTACAGTCTAACAAAACCTAATAAGTCTCAATGGTCAGTTCTTGTGGTTGGTATGGTTTGGGTAATCTTCAGAAAATGAAGACCGTAGGATTGAAGGAAGGAAAGAAAAGGATGCTGAATTAACGGTTGAGATGAAATTAGAGTAAAGAAAGTGGAATCTAGAGTTAGATCCAAATCGGCGACTTGGTCAGCGGGAATCTATAGTAAAAGGTAATGTTTGCTGCCATCAACTTGGAATTTCCAAATTTGGGTTTGGCACCCATAAAAAACGGTTATAATAGCCCATGCCTTGCCTGCTACAATATTATTCTATTAAAATATTATTCAATTTACCAATGCTCATAAAAGGAAATAATAAAAAAAGAAAAAAGACCAATTAGGTTGAGAAATGATGTCACCTTGATCATGGACCGACAGAATTTTAATTATTTTCTTTTGTTCCATATAGTCTGCTTGACTTTATTCCAATAATAAAGATAAATTTTTTAAACTTTTTTACAATTATGTATTAAATTGATAATTATACCATAAATTATAATTTAATAAAAATAATAAACAAATGTGAAAGTGGAATCTGTAATTTTCCAACACTCCAATTTTAATTTGTTTATCATCATATTAAAAATATAGTTTGATTCTTAAGTGATTTTAAAACAATAATTATAATTTTTCATAACAAATATTTTTATGAAATTTTAAGATTGGATTAGTAGGCAAAGTGAACGTGTATATACTTTCCAATAGTTGTATTATAAAATTGATTCAAGAATAAAATTTTCTTACCAACCACCAAATTTAATTATTAAAAATTAGTGATAAACAGAGGGGTCTTACATGACTCCTTAATCTCAAAAATATAATTTTTTTTTTATGTAATTTTATTAAAATTTAGTTATATGTTAAATTTGATCTCTTGAAACTTTTTCTAAATGTATAAAAATTAATTTAATTATATATAGTACTTTAATATAAATTACGGTATAAAAAATTAAACTCTTATTTTTTTTAAAAATAATTTAACTGATGTATTTCAAATTTGTAAATTTTACATTCAATTCATTTTGATTTGATTTTCATGAATTGTATAGCAGTACTCTTTCCATTTTTTTCCTTATCTAATTTTATATAGAGAATTTTCAAAACATGTTTTTCATCCATTGGTATCATAAACTAACTTACATGAATTAAAACAAAAATTTCTTGTTTTTGTTCGCCATGAGTCAAAAGTTGAGATCAACATTGCTCGTTTTGATTCATTGTAAGTTTGGAATTGAATTTTAACTTATAAAAATTGCGTTTTGGATTATTTTTTTTAAAAAAAATTAATTGCTTTTTATAAATGATAAACGATAATTTGAAAAAATCTAATTTTTTCAAAATTGTGTTTTTCTAATGTTGCGATTGGGATTGCTGTTAGGAGTTAAAAAAACGTTTTTAGAAATTTTTTTAATTTAATTGATTGATTTTTATTATTTTTTATAAACTGTTTTTTTAAATCTGTTTCTGAAAAAAAATTAATTTATCTACTTATGAGAAAAAGTAATGATTTTGTGAAACTCAATGCTAAACAGAGCCTAAACCTTGTAAAGTCCAAAAGCAATTTACTAAAAACACTTTAAAACTCAATACCACACACTCAATTTATAACAAAATTCTGTTTTAATTTTATTTTTATTTTTTATAAAAACATTTTAAAAAAGTATGAAAATATGAATATTATATGTTAAATTCTACTAAAAATTAACAATAATAAACGCAACACAAACATCATGTGAGTTTAGGTATTTGGTCAAAATTTTGGACCAAACAGTTACTAAGCAATTTTTTTTTCTTGCTTCCCTGACTCAATTGATTGGCAAGTAAAATTTAATAGAAAATAAGTTTGAATTAAGAAACTCAAACAAAATTTAAAAGAAATTTTGGCATTATTGACTAACATAAAAAAGAAAAAAAAAAGTTGTCTCATTTTTTTTTTTTTTTTTTTTTGCCAAAGTTTGTCTCATACTCTTTATGGGGTGGGGCTATTCCCACTCCAAGTTCTTTTAACACTCTCACCATTTCATTTTGTAATAATTAATATATATTGTAAGTTGGACGTAATTAATTTTTTAAAAATAATATTAATATTAATTTTAAGTTTTTATTTTATAAATGAATTTTAATATTTTTTCACTTTCAATTATTTATTTTGTTCAAACAAAGCAAATAAAAATTTAATTTCTATATTGACTAAGGAAGAATGATAGGACTATACTGACTTATGAGACTGGAATTATAGAGGAGATGGTGCAATTCTATAAGGATTTGTTCTCT
Source organism: Vernicia montana (assembly GCA_949750685.1). Classification (NCBI taxonomy): domain Eukaryota; kingdom Viridiplantae; phylum Streptophyta; class Magnoliopsida; order Malpighiales; family Euphorbiaceae; genus Vernicia; species Vernicia montana. Next base: position 6,190 of record CATKHJ010171403.1, on the reverse strand, counting down.
GCTAGAGATCAACAAAGGGCTCATGTGCTGCCGGAGGTTATTGGGAAAGGCAAGGTTTTGAATGATGAATATGCAAAATTTCTATGCAGGCCAGTGTCAAAAACTGAGGTAAAAGAAGCAATGTTTCAAATTGGGGATGATAAAGCTCATGGGGTAGATGGTTTTAATAGTGTTTTTTTCAACAAAAAAAAAAGGGATATCATTGGCCAAAGCATTATAGAGGCTATTCAGGAATTTTTTCACTATGACAAATTATTAAAACAAATTAATGTCACTGCTGTGACTGTGATTCCTAAGTGTGTAGAGGCCGAGAGTTTTAATGACTTTAGACCTATAGCTTGTTGTACTGCTCTTTATAAATGCATAACTAAGATTCTAAGTGATTGAATGAGAGAGTGTTTGGGTGAGATTATCAGCAAAAATCAATATGCCTTTGTGAGAGGAAGGAATATTGGGGATAATATTTTGTTGGCTCATGAATTAGTGAGAAATTATCATAAGAACCACGGGCTTGCTAGATGTGCAATAAAAGTTGACTTAAAAAAAGCACATGATTCTGTTAATTGGGAATTTTTGGAAGAAATGCTGGTGCATCTTCAATTTCCTAGGCAGTTTGTAAATTAGGTAATGGTGTGTGTAAGAATAGCAAGGTTCTCCTTAATGATAAATGGTAGCCTTGAGGGGTATTTTCAGAGTGGGAGAGGGGTGAGACAAAGGGATCCCATGTCCCCCCTGTTGTTTGTTATAGTTATGGAATACTTGTGTAGGCTCTTCATAAATGTGGATGGAGAGAAATTTAGGTATCATAAGGGTTGTGGTGCTTTGCAAATCAACCATTTATATTTTGTTGACGATCTCTTTATCTTTTCTCTTGGGGATATAGAGTCTGTGCAGGAATTGAAAGACAAATTGAGCTCCTTTTTTCTCACATTTGGGTTGCAGACAAATGAAGCTAAAAGTCAAATGTATTGTTGTGGCATGGAGGCTCATTTAAAGGCTGAGGTGATTAATTGCTTGGGTTTCCAGGAAGGTAGTCTTCTTGTGAAATACCTGGGGGTTCCATTGATCACTTATAGGTTGAAAAAAGGACGGTGCAATGAGCTTGTGGCTAAAATTACTACGAGAATTTCAGGATGGATGGTTAAGAAGCTTTCTTATGCTGGAAGAGTGCAATTGATATAATTTGTCCTGCTCAGTATGCATACATACTGGAGCAGTTTTATTCATACTTCCCATCGCTGTTATCCATGAGTTGGAGAGGATTTGTAGACAGTTCTTTTGGAGAGGGCAAATTGGTGGAAAAGGTGGTAATAAAGTAGCTTGGGAAACAATATGCAAACCAAAAATTTCGCGGGGGGGGGGCTTAAAAGAATCCAGGAATGGAATAAGGCAGTCATGGTGAAGCATATCTGGAACTTGCTGGTAGGGAAACAATCCCTTTGGGCTTTGTGGGTCATAGCAAATAAACTCAAAAGGCTTAGCTTCTGGGGATTAGCTAAAGTTCATAATGCAAGTTGGACATGGTTACAATTGGTGAGATTAAGGAATGAAGTGAGGGGTATGTTTAGATATACTTTTGGTAATGGAAAGTCTTTTTCTTATTGGTTTGATCCATGGAATGGGAAGCAATCACTAGTTGATGGATTCCTTCAAGTGAATTTTATTAACACTGATGTTTCTAAAGATGCAACTTTGGCTTCATTGTGGAGAGGTAACCACTGGAAGATTCTTATGGCTCTAGATAACTACTCAGACCAAGTAAGGACATATGTAATGGAGCACAATAACTTATCTAATAAAGAGGATATAATAGATTGGGAGCTGACCACCAATCATTCTTTCTCTGTAGCTAGTGCTTGGCAGCATTTGAGGAACAAAGGGAATAAAGTTAGTTGGGCAGCCATTGTTTGAGGCTCTATGGCTATTCCAAAACACAACTTTATTTGTTGGTTAGCCATTCAAAGGAAACTGTATACAAAAAGTAAGTTGATGACTTGGAAAGTGGTTGAGATGACAAATGTGTCTTTTGCAGGATGGAGGCTGAGACTATTCAACATTTATTCTTTAAATGTAAATGTATTAAAGGAGTTTGGAACAGAGTTTTGATGGTCTGTGATATCAGTAGAAGGGGTTTGGATTGGAAGAGAGAAATATTCTAGTTTTCTAGGAAGGCAAAAGGGAAAAGTTTGAAGTGCAAAGTGAGAAGAGTGGCTCTCTGTGTTGTTGTGTACTTTATATGGAAGGCTCGAAATCAAGTGGTTTTTAAGCAACAAAACTTGAATCCTGAGAAGGTGTTTAGGAACATTAGGAATGTAGTTTTATTTAGATTTTGTACTCAAAACTCTTTGAGTAGAGATAGGGTGATGCGAGGTTGGAAATTGTAAATAGTTGAGGTGTTTGTTCTCTTGGTTTTTGTTTGTTATTGCTGGTTGTAGTTGGTTTTTTTGTTTAATGCAATTCTTGGTTGAATTTGACCAAAAAAAATTAATTTCTATGATATAATTGATTGTAACCCCAAAATTTATAAATTTATTTTCTAATATTATAAAATTTAAAAGAATATGTTAGATGTTCAAGTAAAAAGAGTAAAAAAAAAATATTTTACTTATTTCATTAATATATATTTTTTAAAAATCTTTTAAATGATTTATGAGATATTATTATATTATATTTCCTACTTGAAAATAAATTTTGTATTCTTAAAATTTTTAAATATTTCTTTTATACATGTTCAATTTTTTTTATATCCTTATGATAAATGGTATACATTCATTATATTATAAAACAATTAATTTTATTATTACGTGGAAATACATCATTTTTTATTTCTTAAAATAATTTTATTATTTATCGAGTCAAATATATTATTTTTATGGTAAATATTTTTTCTTTTAAGAATTTATAAATATAAAAAATATAAATTATTAACCCAAAAGAAATAAAAGATAAATTTAAGTTTTCTACACATTTAACTTATGCCAAAGATAAAAACTTTTATTTAAATATAATTTTTTATTTTTATTTTTAAAATTATTATAAAAATATTTATTTCATTTTTACAATTGACTTCATTATTAAAAAAAAAAAAAATACCAATGGAAATAGGCAAAATAAATTAGAAATCAATTGAAATAAAACTCCAATATAAACTTATATGGTGAAAGTGACATTTTTTATATACTTTTTATGTTTGAAAAAAAATTAAAATTCATTTATAATACAAAAATTTAAAATTAATATTAAAAAAAAAATAATTGCAGCCAACGTATAATGTGTATTAAATACTTTAAAAAAAGATAATGGGAGTGTTAAAAAAATTTGGAGGAGTGAGAATAGCTCCACCCCTCTTCATGACATACATAACAATTTATTTAGTGAGAGGTAAAGATAAACAGAAAGGGTGAGTGATAAAAAAATATTTAAGAAAATATTTTAGAGAAAAATTATACGGTATATCGAATATAATATATTTACATTCACATAAAATTTCAGATTTATTTTTTAGAATTTTAAAAGGATTTGATGTATTTGTGAATATAAAATATAATATATTTTAGTGCATTTGATACGCTCTATAATTTTCTTGTTTTTTAAGGCAAAAAAAAAAAAAAAAGGTGATCTTATTAAATCTTTCAATTTTTTACACTCAATTTAAGTATAAAGAATGATATAATATTTTATATTTTTTAATTCCCATATGCTATTTTTTTTTTTCTTTCAAGTTATGAATAGTTTAGTAAATTTAACACTTTACCTACACAGAAGTGATCTTATAATTTTCTTTCATTCCCTTATTATTAAAATGAAAATTAATTAATGAGTGTTTGATTTAATTTAATGTTACTAAAGGTGTTTTTAGGAATGTGAAATCTGGAGTTTGTGTCCTTGACGGAACCTCCCTTTCCTAAATGATGCTTTTCTTCCTTTTACTTGACTCCATCCAAACACAAACACAATGCAAGAGGTTAATGGGTGGGGGGAGACATTGAGCAGATCTCACCAACCCTCCAGAGAATGACATGATTGCAGCCTAATTGGAAAAAAAGGCATTATGTCATGCCTAGACAAATGTACATTAAATTATAATCTCACTTTTGTGTAGGTAAAGTGTTAAATTTACTAAACTATTCATAACTCGAAAAAATAAAAATAAAAATAAAAATAGTATATGCTCATATCCTACCCTAATTTTATATATATATTTTTTAGAGGGCTAATTATCTTATTATTATTATTATTATTTTTTATAATCCTGAAATATATATTTATAACCATTCAATTCAATTATTTAGTCCAGTGATTAAATATGGGCCGCAATGTATGCAATTGCAGTGTGTATTGTGATGGCCCAGGTATGCAAAATTGCATGTCTCGTGTTGCCTTATGGATTGGAATTTTTTTGGTCTGTATTGTTATGAAAATGACTTATGTGGTAGTGCTTTGAAAGACAACACACACTATTCCAATTTCCAAGGAGTCAAGGAGACACAAGGAGGGAAAATAAATAGAGAAAAATAATGGTAGAATTGAATTATCCTTTATTTGGGGGGAGACAGGAAAATAAGCATTATTTTCTCTTTAATTTAGAAAGAAAATAAATAAGAAATGCATGAGAAGGTAAAATATATATATTTTTTTCCTTTCTCTTAATTCCTTTTATCCAAACAAAAGAGAAAAAATATATATTATTTTTCAAATTTTTCTTTCCTCCTTATCTTCTCCTTTTATTTTCCTTCATTTTTCTTTTTATTATCCTAAAAGGTTAAGATGAGTAAGAAATCTCGATTTTGAACCTCACATCTTCTGATATTATGAGAGCTATTATAATTAAAGAGAGAATTATTCTTTGTTGTGTAACTCATAATATTGTTTAAACCCATTATACTAATCTCCCATAAAAAAAAAAAAAAGAATGTGTTGTAATTGTATTTGTAGAATTAGAATTTATTTCATATTATTGTTTGAACTATAAAAATATATTATATTATAAATATTAATTAGAAGTAATTAAAATTTATTTTAAAGTAAATTTCACATATTTTAATTATAAAATTTAAAAATAGTTAAATTATTATTTTTTTAAATATTTAAATATAAATTTTTAGAAAATAATTTTAGTTTCATTATAAAAAATAATCTTAATTTAATGATAATATAGTTATCAATTTAAAAATAAATTTAAATTTAATTGTCTCTTTCTTTTTAGAATATTAGAACATTATTTCAAAAAAAAAAAAAAAAAAAAAAAAAAAGAATACTAGAACATAGAATATGTTGTTATGCTCAGGAGGTAGGATTTTACACCATTAAACATTAATCATAGTTTTTTTTTTTTGGTTGAATCTATGTATTTAATGTTTATAAATATATGAGGGGTTAATGATAAAAACGAATCCAAGGTTTTGGTACGTTAGAATATACAAAATGTGTGTAGGATAGTTCCCATATATTAATTAATTATAAAAATTATAAACGACTTACAAATAAGGGAAGTAACGCAAATTAAATGACTTAACTATTTTATGTTGTAAAATTTAACTTATTATAAATCCAATATAATTTATCTTAACTTTGATTTTATCTTGATTAATTGGACTTGATTTTTAAGACTTAGATGATATTTGGTAAAACTAAAAATTAAGTGAAAATTTAAATTTTGAATTTTAAGTGCTGAATAAAATAAGTTATATAATTTTTAAATAGTAAAAATATTTAAAAATTTAATCACTTATTATATTTAGTATAAATTTTAAGTTAAAAGTTTTAACTAATCATTTTAAATGGTTTTTTATTTAATTTAGACTTTTAAGATATAGTTATCAAACAAATTTAAAACGATTGAAAATTTTAATTTTAAATGCTGAATAGTGTTAACTTGTCTCTTGTAGGTCCCAAAGTATTTGACACGGACCAATTTGAATAAAATAAATTAATGTTCGTGGAGCAAATGTGTTGATTATGTAATGTTGATAGACATTGTTGGTGGCGCTGTGCCGCTGTCTATACATGGCTTCACTATAACTGTTGTTGTGTTGTGTGGTTATAATTGGGGTACTTGTTTATTAGTCGGGTCATATCAGGTTCGAATCAGGTTAAATTAAGCAAAAAAAAATTTAAATTTATTGTGTTATTCAAATTCAACAATTCGGCCAAGAAAATTAAATTATATTTACAATTATATTACTTCTAG
>CATKHJ010171277.1:0-21518 GCA_949750685.1 Vernicia montana | reverse complement strand
GAAGTAACATTTGCCTCTGCCTTCACTTTCTGGTCCTTTGGTGCACTCCTGCACTGATTTTTATAGTGCCTAGTCTTCCCATAATTCCAACACTCGATGGTCTTTGAGTTATTGGAATTACTAGGATTCTTGGATTTGGACTTCCTGTTCTTTGATCTACCTCGGCCTTTACCTCTGGTTGAATTTCTTCCTGTTAACTCTATATGCAATACTAAAGAGGTTGACGGTTCACCTGACTCTCTCCGTCGGATCTCTTTACTGAGAACCAGATCACGAACATCATCAAACTTCAACTTATTGCTTCCCGATGAGCTACTCACAGCTGTGACAGTAGCATTCCAGCTTTCTAGTAAAGAAGACAAAAGTATTAATGCTCGTACTTCTTCATTGAATTCAATACCAACTGAACACAATTGGGTTGCAACTGTCTTCAGTTCGTTGAAATGTTGAGCTATCGATACACCTTCCGTCATCCGCAGATTGAACAATTGCCTCACGAGGTGTACTTTATTTGAGGCGGATGGCTTCTCGTACATACTGACAAGAGCATTCATAAGACCTGCTGTGGTATTCTCCTTTGCTATATTAAAAGCAACATTGCGGGACAGCGTCAATCGGATAACTCCGAGGGTCTGCATGTCTAGAAGGTTCCAGTCTTCCTCCTTCATAGACTCTGACTTCTTTTCTGAGAAAGGTTGATACAGATTTTTCTGATACAGATAATCCTCTATCTGCATTTTCCAGAACCCGAAATCTGCGCCATCGAATTTCTCGAGTTTCACCTTCCCTTCGTCTGCGGCCATTGCTCCCACTCAAATCTGACTTCCTTTGGATCTTTTTTGACAATTCTTGTGAACCACTGTGTATAAGAACACCTTTTACCAAGGTAGCACTAAATAATCCAAATTTGAGAAAACCGAGCTCAAAAATGGAATCAACACGTCAGATTTTGGTGAAATAGACCTCTTCAAAAAATTCTACTGTGGGACCCGGTGAATAGTACCAGATACTATTCATAGTAGCCGTATGTTGCTACAATAACCGTAGCTACAGTACTCCTGAACAGTACCGTACCCTGCTACAGTTTCGAATTGGACTTCTACAATTCTAAACAAAGTTGCAACAGTTCTTCAAACAGTAAAACCATACAAAAATTTTGCGCAATTACTGTTTTACTATACACCAAATTTTTTGATTTTACACCCGTTTCAAAAACGGATCACACAAAAAAAAATTCGTATTTTTCTCTTCCGTGCAGTATATTTTTTTTCTCGAAATGTGATACTGCCCCGGACAGCAGTCCCACTAAAATTTCTTTTTATCCCAAAATAAGAACCAAAAACTCTGATACCAGTTGTTAGGAAATATACGCAAATTCCCTATATGCCAGATTTATGAGAAAGAACAAAAATAATAAATAACACACACAATTTACGTGATTCGGCACAAACTTGCTTACTCCACGAGCTGTTACAGATTTTTCACTAAAGGGAAAAAATATACAGTGTTTACAATATTCACAACTCAAGAAAATTTCTCTCAATTTTCCCTCAACAAATCTCACTATTTTTCTTTTGCACCTCACCACACTCTCTGTTTTTTTACAACTTTTTTAATACGCAGAAAAAACATGAAATGGGGTGCTGTATTTATAGATAGAGCAGCTCTCTCCTTCACACGTTTTACCGACTACCACTTTCATTTTTGTCAAAAAAAGAATGGTGCAGTTGTTAGGATTTGGTGACTTTCGGTGCAGTTGTTGAAATCTCACTTTGACAAATAAAAAAAAAAGTGTTTGTTGATTGTTTTCTTTACAGCTTTCTTTGACAAGTTGTTGAGAAAGCTTTCTTTGCAGCTTTCTTTGAAAATATATATATATTTAAAACAATAATAACAATAATATAAATAAAATCTATATAAAAATGAATTTTAAATATATATACATAAATAAGATTTCGGGTCGGATTCCTAATGAGTATGAAATTATCCTCCTCCACCCTCATTAGGATCGGGTTAAACATATACCTATCAAGATGGTTCAAAATTGTCATCAGTGAGTAAAATTTGAATCGATGAAAAATTTGAAAAATTTAAAAGAAAAGAAAGTGATTAGTGTTTCAGCTAAAAACTTCACTCTGCTAGACAAATGAATTTGGTTGAAAACTCGTGGCATGATTTAAACAAACTTGCCACATAGAATAAAGGAAATGCAGTACTCATCTGTTGGAAGGTCCATAATCACAAAGAAGTTTAGTAGTACAAAGTACAAACTCAAATGGCTAGAAATCCCACGGTAATGATCTCTAGGACACAATTGGACCAACCAAGAAACCAGTAATAAAGACCCATTTGACATCAGGCATCTATGCAAGTCTAGTCTCCATCAGCTTTTCATCTTATTAGCATTTAGAGCTAGATAAGTTGAAACATAAAAAACAAGTTGTTATTAATTAGATCTTACCAGCCATTTTAGACAAGAAAGGCATTTGTCCTCGTAGGAACATGTCCATTCACAAAGTTGCAATCAAACACTCTCACCAGCTACAAATGTCCCCTCACACCATCATCCTATGATTAACCCATAGTTTTCTGAAGAAAAACATAGCCAAAATCATTCTGGCCTCTGGGAGACATCAACCGCAGATGAATAATACCTAACATGCATTCACATCAACTGGCTCAGTTTAGCGATGAAATCGCCTAACATTCAAGTTTATTCTACAGAGTGAGAGAGAGCAAACAAACAATATTTTCACACAATATTGTAGCTTTGATCATCCAGAAGTCAGATTACATGAGAAACATGAGGGAGAACACAAACCTATAAAACCTCAGTGGTCACAATATTTTATGTTGCCTACTAGAGTTTTTTTTAGTACAATCCAGTCCTAATACAACATCTAGAAACATATGTAAACAGGGTACACAGGACTCAATTTTGAGAACTATTAAAGGCTTTCAACAATCAAATACCAGAAGCATCAATCATCATTTGCCCATGGAGAGGATACGATCCATCTGTAGCGACAATATCTCACTAGTTACGACTTTTGCACTTCTCCATGGCTCTTGGGGCTGCAAGAAGCAGATTGAAACATCCAATTGTGAAGACTAACCCAAATATTAATTATCAGGTGAACTCACTTGTATATGCATTGCTAATTACAAATGATTGGAAATCTTAGCCTTCTAATGATCCAGATGAAAGCATCAAATGATGGAAATATTTTGTCCATACAGACAGTTGGCACTATAACTACCAAAATAAGGGGAATAGATCCATTGAATTAGGATATGATGACAAGATTTGAAAGTAGAAATGTGTCCATTGACAAAACATACCTAGGCCAATTGCCTCTGAACTTTTCATGATCCTCAGCCTCCTACAAGAGTTGGTGAACATCCTGCAACAAGAAAGAATAGTAAAATCATGAAGAAAAAGCACTGCTACACATAGCATAACAGCACTAAATTAATTTCAAAAATAGCAATCAAACCAATTCATGATTCAGCACAATATATTAAGCTATTGTAGGGAAATATGGTTGTTGTAACTCGGGGGAGGGGCGGGGGATGATGATCAAAGTATTGGTATGATCATCAGTAAAAAAAAATTGTTATCACAAATAAATGCCAATAGTCAATTTGTTTTTAGAAATTTATATAATAACCATTAAATTGATTTTGGGAGATCTAATGAATCCAATTAACAAAGAGTATAACTAATGTGTCTGCACACCGCATCAATGAAAATGCCAAGCTCAACTTTCTCAAGTGAATGGAAACAAAGAACATGTTAACAAGCTTGATGTGAAAATGAAATTGATAGTTACAATTAAGGGAGAAGCAACCTCTATTGAGTAATACTGTTGACACAAGATGTTTTTCTAATTGCTTGTGGACACATAAATCTTAATTACCAAAAATCAAATAAGTTATAGAGCACTTGTGAATTCATCCAACGTAGACATGCTACTAGGCATTAATCGGATATCTACAAGAACTATGAGTTGGAAATCAGACTTACTTCCAAGGAACATCACCAACAAGCATCCAATCACCATCTTTGTCTTCATAGGTGAGTACATATTCAGAACCATGCAAGAGATCCATTATTCGACTCTCACTCAATGCATCTCGGTTGGGAACTCCATGAGTGCCACACTGACCTGAATCAATTATTTGTAAACAGAAATTAACTTCCTTCAAATAGAATGTGCTACTTATACTTTCCATAAAGAGAGGTGGAATGTAAGCATGCATTCATGGCCAAAAGGAATAAAAGAGTTCCCTGTTGTAAAGGTCAGATAAAAGAAATTTTAACTTTCTATCTACCCATCACCCAACTTTTTTTTTTTTAATTATAAAGAGGGCCGAAGCCCAAAGACTAAACCCCTACACTACGAGGGTGAGAAACAGCAGATAAATCATGAAACAACCATGATGAAAGGCCGGTAGGAGGCTGCAAGAGCTTGTGAAATCCAACAGGGAGAGAGCTAGCAAACAATGCAAGCCAATCTGCCGCAAAGTTTGCTTCCCTATAAACATGAACCAACTTTACCTCCCAATTACGACGCAGCAACTCACAGATGCCCGAAATTATAGCACCATCACCCAACTTTAATCTTACAGTTATGGTTGTCATCTTCACTGCCATAATTAAATTATAACATCTGGGCATCCTGGATCTATTGAATCACTCCATGCTTTTCACATGACCCTTTTTGATGGATCATTTTTTTTCCAATGACTTTACATTAGGCCAATAGCATATTATTAGCTTTTGTATGATGCAAAACAGAAAAACTGAGCTTTGCATATTTCCAAAGTAAAATCTCCATGACATGCTACTAACTAGCTCGCCAATATTTTGAAACAAAAAAAAAGAATCATGGGTGAACTCATTGCATTTCTTCCCACTGTCAAATAAAAGAAGATGCTTACCTCTGTTTGAACAAAGGAAAAGGTTCCTTTACATCTTTATCAAAACTCAAAAATCATGAAAACAATTCCATCATGAAAGTTATTTACAGAATCAGGGAGAACATGTGTGTAGAGATAGAGAGAGTCGCAGAGGAGAAAGATATTGGCAGTTGAAAAGATGCTGAAATAACACATGAAATGCATTATATAAAGAGCTTACCGATGGTAAAGCAGCTGAACATCTTTTCCAGTTCTGAAGAGAGTTCCATATAGCTGCCATAGGTTTTGAGATCAACTTTTCTGAGATAAGGAGCACCATCCATGCTGACCTTAATATACAGACATCCTGATCCCAACTTGGCTTCTGCATCATCATCATTCTTTGGAGAATGAGAAGCCATTGTATTCTTTCGGAAGGAACGAATTGGGGGCCATCCCACAACTTGTGCCCTGCCACAAATGAACACAACAAACCAGTTATTATTTTGGATCTCTTTAGGAAGAACAAACCTAATAAGTCTAGGTAATGCAATAAATTGTAGTATAAAATAGTAGATTCAATTTCCTCCATGGAAGGCCAGAGGGTCGAATATGGAACAATAAGACCTACTACAGGCTTGAAAGATCATCAAAAGTATGTCTTCTGGAATACGTATATAAAGTTGGATATAGAAATCATTTAGGACCTCGAACATATGCTACGTCTCATGTAGTACATGAGGACATCCAAGAGAACAAGATATAGCAGCAGAACTTGAGAAAGCTTAATTATAAGCCCCACAGAAGCATGAACCAACAAATAAGGGAAAGAAAGATCATATGGAGCAGAACCTAGTGAGAGAAAACCCCAGTAACAGATGAAGCCAGCAACACTTCTTCTAAGTTTCCTTTATTTTCAGATTAACGATGCATAATGGAAAGCTTATACTAATTCTTTTATTTTTTTATAATATTATTCTGAATTAACAGTTCCTAAAGTATTTGCATTCATCAAACAAACATTCCAGTTATGCTTCCCTAATTAAATTTTTGGCAGTCAGATAAAATAAGTTTTCATTATTATCACTTTTTTCTCTAAATTGGACTAAAACAGAATATAGAAACTTAAATTCTCATTTCTATTCTTTCCCAAGTTATCTCATCAGAGACCAAAGAGAACATAGCCAAAAGACATTGAAACTGAAACACCAAAAAGAATAGCGCAGAAAATCAGCAAATAAAGCATCCAAGCAAGCTTAACAAGAGAATTTTTAAAAACAAAACCCCTCCTCACAACAAAAGAAAAGCATATAGTAAGTTACTTAGAAGAAGGAGCAACTCCATGGCCATTAACTCCAGCAACTTGATTCTTCTTCTCCTGCGCAACCGGCTTCGGGGACTGGGGCAATCCATCTTTGACAACCGGACCCGAATCCGTCCCAGTAATTACTTTGCCAGCACTAGCACCTCTGGGAGAAAAATCAGGCTCAGATCCAGCACTGCCAGAGAAAACCCAGTTGCCAGAACCACCATGAATGGCAACAGAGAAGCCCCTTTTGGCACCTGACACAAAGCTCTTGTTATTACAGCTGCTACCGTTGTTATTATTATTGTTATTGTTTGACCAAATACTAAGCTGAGAGTTCCCGTTCCCGTTCTCTCTCTCCGGTGACTCAGAACCAGGCAACCCGAGTCTCAACTCTGTAGCTTTCAAGTTAAGACCACCACTGGAGAAGTTCTTATCAGAGTTTTCCATTGAAGGAACCTCCGAAGACAAGCCTATATAGTCATGCTCTAATGGCATAGACATCAAAAAAAAAAAAAAAAAACAACAACAACAACAACAACGTTCAAGTAAAGAAAACTCAGGTGTTATCGCTCAGAAAAACCATTAAATGTTTATCAATAAGTAGAGAATAAACCCTTTTTTTCTCCCTTCTGATTGATAGAAACAGAGATAAACAGTATAAATTGAGGAATGGAGTTTGGTTAAATCATGAAACAGAGAAGCTTCTTTGAGGGTTTTTTTTTTTTTTTTTTCTCTTCTTTTCTTTTCATTCCTCTGTTTTCGCTCTATATAATCCTCTCAATTGCAGGAGATTCGTGAAAAATAAATAAATAAAAAAGACATATCAACTTTTTAAAATATACTGTATTAAATTAGTCTGTATAATTTTTTTTTATTTGATGAATTTCTTAAAATTTTTAGCCTTGCTATTTTCAATCCATAAATTTTTTTCTTGTAAAAACACTTATATATATATATATATATATATATATATATATATATATTATTTTAAAAAATTAAGAAATTATCCTCCGTATACTAAAATAATAAATTTTAAAAAGTTGATAAATCAATAATATAATTTTCTTCAAAAAAACAAAATAAAAAAAATTAATTTTTTATGTGAATATTAAAGTTTAGCATTTTTATTTTTATTTTTTTTTTGCCAATGATTAGAGTTTAGCATTTGAATCTCAAGAACTAACACCAACTGTTTAGTAAATTCATTAATTTACTAAACAGTGAATTTTTATTTCCTAATATACAATGAATTTTTTTTTAGGAAATAATATACAATGAGCTTAATAATTGTAAATAAAATGAATTGCTTTAATTTTTTTTTATTCCTTTTAAGATTTTTGCTTTGTTTTTTATAGTTAAATAAATACAAAATCCTTTTTTAATAATAATAATAATAGTTATTATTATTATTATTTATGTGGGCTACCACCCCGACAGGTCACAGAAAGTCTGCCGGCAAACTTTCCGATACTGCCCCTTCTTGAAATATAATACTCTCTTTTTACACCTAAAATTGGGCCAATAATGCTAACGTGCGCATAAGGACGATCAAGACGTGTGTGCGCACGTATTGCTAAGATGCGTCGGAACGGAGAATCGGAGAAAACGACGGAACGAGAATCGGCCAAAATTGTCTCGGATTTTGAAGCAAAGCAGATGAGAAGATAGCTGCCGCGATGCCAAGTTAAAAAAAAGAAAAAAAAAATGAGAGTGTTTTTGGACGTTATGGTGTTTGGATCCTGAGAAAACGAAAAAGGTTTTAATAATAATATAGAAAAGGAAAAGAAAAGAAAACGAAATGGCGTGTCCTGGAAAGTGAAAGAATTTAGCGAAAGCTGACAAGAGACACATGTAAAATTTAAAAAATAATTAAAATTAAAACCCTTTAGAGATCTTCAAAAGAAGAAAAAAATAAAATAATATAAAAAAAATCGGCAGTTTTTTGTTTTTTTTATTATTATTTTTTTAAATTAAGTATGTGGGGATGAAAGGGAACTGACTCTGTGTTGTGTATATTTGTTTTTTGTACGTTTTATGTTGTGTTGTTGTTTGGGTTTTGGAGTCTTGTAGGATTTTCCCGGAAAATGTGCTTTGATTCTTTCTTTGTTTTTTTTTTTATTTTCTCCCAAAAATTTGTTGTTCAGACTTCAGAGTGTTGGTCCTGTTGGATTAACTACTATTACAGAATACAGAGTAACAGAGATGATGTTTTAGAAACGCCACAAAACTAAAATAAAATCAAAATTATATTCCAAATAATTTCAATATTATTGTTAAAGTCCATTATTTCCGTCAAATTAAAGTTGGCACGGTTTGAAAAAGATGTCTACGCCGGTCTCCAGCGGACGGGTTGTTGGGGGACAAAACGGCGTTATGCTATGCAATAGACGATATTTCAAAAAAATAAAAAAAAATAAACATATTCGACCATTCATTTATTTCCAACATAAATCAATTACTTGTCACATAATGCACAACACATGCCCAATCTTTATTATATATATATATATTTTTTTTCATGGTATACATTTTTCACAATTTAAATAATATATTTAGAATTGATAATAATTTATTTTAATTAATCAGGATTTAATTAATGGGTCATATTATAATTTTTTTAAAGAAATTAATACTATATGTGAAATTTGATTCACGATGTTATATTATTATTAAGCAAAAAATATATATAATTTCATTAATATTTTTTTTATTCACGAGAGACTATAAGTCTATTTAATTCAGCTTAGCGGTCAGCTGTAAGTAGAGCTGAACACAGTTCGGTCTAATCCGAGATTGAATTGAATTTCGAGAATTTTAATTTGTGGAGTACCGGAATCATAACCAAAATAAAAATCTTCATATTGTATTGTTCCGAAAATTTCGGTATAATACAATTCAAGAATCGGATATTTTGATTCCGGTCCAATCCAATACATTACGGAGATTTAGATATCTTGAACAAAAAAAATAAAAATAAAAATATGCAATTTAATAATTTATATGAATAAAAATAATCAAAACCTATAATTTGTCAATGATTTTAAATTAAAAAAATATAATTACTGTAAAAATATATAAATATAATTATATTAATATTTTACTTAATTTAAATAATTTTAATCTTGACTTATATACTACTTAAAACTAATAAATAATTTCTTATAAGTTATAACCACTTTCTAACTTTTTATATAAACTATTAGCCTATTATAAATGATTTCTTATTAATAATGTATTTCATAAATGTTAATTAATAAAATAATACTTTTAAAAATTACAGTATTAGATACTAACAAAATTTTAATATAAAATTTTATTAGTATCATATAAATATAATTACAATTAAAATGACAATATTACTAGAGTTACATATTAATACATTATATTTTCTTATTATTACACATTAATTAATCAAAACATATATTATTTTTTTTCTAAAACATATATGTAGTGAATTTAAAATATTTAATTGTAATATATGGTTATATCTTAATATTATTAAAACTTAATCCATATTATATTATTAATTTTTCATTAATACAAATTTAATGAAATTAATATTTAAGTAAATTATATAAATATCAATCGTTATATTAAATTGAATTTAGGTATATATATTTATAATTATAGATTTATAATTCATCTAAATTTTCTTTTGATATAATTTATATTAATACATTAAAGGAGGATGGCTGGTACTGTAGATGAACAGTAGCCGATCCAATTCAATTTTGGAGAGCATGAAATGTCTAGATTACCCCTCCCTAAGGCTCTATGTGTATTTAGAACGACGTTGTTTTTTCTCCTGGCCCTTTCCTTTTACTTAGTTGTGCCATTTTACTTAGTTCGCCCATTCGCATGGATCAAAACGAAGACGCTTTGATTGATGAGTAGCGTTTGGTGTTGGCAATTTGATCTTTTCACTTGTATTATGTATAATCTTATAATTTTTGTGTTATCTTTATATTATTTAATTATCACTACTTATATATTATAAATAAAAAAAATTTAAAAAATTTCAGTTATTTCGGTTCAATTCAATTCGGTATAGTTCAGTTAAATTCGGTTCGATTCTCGGTTCGAATATACCTTAATATCTATAACCGTACCAAAATATTTCACTCGATCCAGTTCGGTTTGGAGAAAGTCAAAAAATCAATTGTTCGGTCTGATTTTGAATATTTTTTGTCCGATTATTCGATTCAATTCGAAACATTTAATATTCGTACTCAGCCCTAACGGTAAGTGGTTAACTACAAGCAGTTAGTAATTGAAAGCTAACAGTTGAAATTAATTTTAAAATGTTTGATAATTCAACGATAAATATTGCAATGGAATAGTAAAATTACTAAAAATGATATTTATGTTTTTGTATAAATATAAATTGATAAATTATAATTAGTTATTTTTTTTATAAAATTATTATTAATGATAAATTATACTTGTTACAAATTTTTAAATAATAATAATAATATCTTAAAATCTTATTTTTAGGACAATATATTTTTATAATTTATCTTGTCAGAATTTTTGTTTGATTAGTGGTAAAGGTTTTTTTTTTAATTATATTTAAATTATTAGATTTTCATTTCAATCATATCACTTTTTTTTTTTTTCAAAAGATATAAATTTTAGTGTTTAAAAATAAAAGTTAGTGTTTCATATTATCTCTAAAAGCTAGTGGTGATAAGTTTTTAAACATTATCCTAATATTTTTTTTTATCAAACAACTTTTTTAGCTATTGAATATTTTACCACTCATTAATAACTCTCAAACGTGAATTCAAACATGCACTAAATAAATTGAAATAACATTATATGTTATATAATAAGAGATAATTTTCTGACATTTTTAATAATTCTTACTAAATTAATGAAAACTTTATTATTATTATTACAAAAATATTATAATTTTCATTAGTAAACCTTATACGGACCTATAAAAATAAACAAAATAATGTATTGCTTTTATATTATCTTTTTTTTTTTCCCTTCTTAGCTTTGAGTATAAAGGCTTTAATAATTGCTCAACGAGAGTGAAATTAAAGGTGTAATTGACACTATTTTAATTTTATATGATTAATGTCGGGAGGTCTTAGACCAAAGCCATAAAGTGCGTTTACAATTGCAATTTTTGAAATTTATATTATTATTATAAGATAGTAAGACCATTATTAATTAAATTAAAAAAAAAAAAGATAATAGGAGTATAATTTTTTTTTTTCCATTTTGTGTATTGACTTTATGGCAGTGGGATTCAACTTGTCGTTTTTTTTTTTTTTTAGTAATATTCCCCAACATAACTTATTCCGTGGAAGTAATAACTAATTAGTAAGATTTTGTTTTCTTATTGGCCAATGAGCAACACTTTCTTGAATTTTCTCCAATATTTGTGAATTGTCAAATATCACGTGTACTTAACATTATTAAAAAAAAAAAAAAAAAGTGCTTAAGATATTCAAATAAAACAAATTCTTATATTCAATATACCATAATAATTTTTATTTCACGATGAAAGCTTTTGATCAAGTATAGGTTTGTGGTCAACCCAAAAATTTACTTCTAGTTTGTTCTTTTTTTTTTTTTTTTTTTTTTTTTTTTTTTTTTTTTTGCCAAAGACTTCTAGTTTGTTGATTAGATTATATGATATCAAGTTATGATGGGAATAATTTGGCCAAAAAAAAAAAAAAGTTATGATGGGAATATTTGTTTTGTTGTGTATAAATTTTTTTAGTTTTCATGTATATATTAATAGATTTTCATCTAATTGTACAAACAGATGCTTGAATAGATTCATAGATCTCTTAGCTAAACCTTTTAATTTTATTTTTAATCCTTCTCAATCTTCTTCTTGTTTTTATCTCTCTCTCTATGTATAAATATAAAGAGATAGAGAGAGAAAGAGAGGTGAGAAGTTAAAAAAATCCTTCAAGGATTTAGTTGGATTTTAAGAAATATGGAATTCTTGATTTTGTATTTGGTGTTATATGGTGAAAATTTATTGTTGAGAGAGAAGGAGAAGAAAAAAGAAACATTGGTTTGATCTTGTTTTCTATTCTCTTAAGCTCCATTCTTCCTATTCCCATTCTGTTTGTTTGTGTTAATTGTTGGTGGTGTGGTAGTGGCGGAGTCGGAGTCGGTGTCGGTGGCGGTGGCGGTAATAGTGACGGTGATGGTGGTATTGGGTTTGGGAAATGGCAAAGAGAGAGAGAGAAAAATGAGAGAGGGAAGAATAGTTATATCATTTTATATTTAAGGATTTACGTGGACATTGACGTAGAAATCAATTCAGTGAAAATGAGCCTCATTTTTTCTTAGTAAACACTTCGATCACCAGAAAACATGTAAAAACACTGAAATCAAATATTTTTTAAGTTCAACAATTGATCGGATAAAAAAATAATTTAAACAACAAGATAACATATTTTAAAAAGTATATAAATTAACAGTGCAATTTTTTCTAAATAATAATATATCTAATTATATACAATAAATTAACTTACAAATTAGAAGAAAAAAAATATAAATCATCTCGCAAAATAGAAAAATAAATAGAAAATCAATATACAGATACACCTATATAATAATAACAAAAAGAAAAAATAAATTATCTCACGACATAGAAATTAATAGAACGACAATATAAATATATATAATCATCATCATTCAAGTGAATTTTTTATTTTATTTTTAGTTAATAAGTGTAGTAAATAAAAGTATTTGTTATTTTTAAGCAGGCCATTAAAAAAAGAAAAAAAAAAGTATTATTATTATTTGTTAAAAAAAAGCTATTATTATTAATATTTAATACTATTACCATTATTATTTACTATTACGGCTTCTCTAGTCTTCTTCTGCATACTACAATTAGACAGGCTCTTACAAAACAATAAACAGAAGGAAAAGGAAAGAGAATCTCCAGAGTGGACCCACAAAGTGCAAATAAAAAAGAAAAGATGGTGGGTCCTAGTTGTGTGAGGGTGGGACCCAAGAGGATATGATATAGAGTAGACATTACATTAGTAGTAGAAACCAGAACGTAGAAAGTAGAAAGTAGAAATTAGTAGAAAATAAAACTTTGGGTTTTGTGGTTTGTACACTGTGTAATATACAATTTTTTTTTATTTAATTTATATTTTTTAAAATACTTTCCAAAATAAAATTTCAAGCTACACAATCTTTAACGTCTTTTATAAAATTAATAATAACTTTTTATAACATGAAGATTCGAATTTAAAATTTTTTACATTTTATATAAATTTTTATTAAAATTTATAAAAATATAATGAAAAAAAAAAGATAGTTTCACAAAAACTTAATTTTTACAAGAATTATTTGTAGACGGCGAAATTTTTTATTAGAGTTTGATTCATTTTAATGGGTGGCACTGGCAATTTGTGGGTCCTCTTTGCTTTTGCACTTTTGATACAATATTTCCACGTGGATAACTTGATAATACCTAAGCTATTTGCTTTTTGAGAAATTATTAAGACCAAAACATTCTATTTATAAAAATGAATGCATAAGAATGTGTATTTAATTTTAATTATATATAGTTGCACGCGAGTAATAATTTCTCTTTGTTTTAAGGTCTAAAATCAAAATATCATTGAATTCAAATTATTTTATAAACTTACAATTTTTATGATGAAAAAATATAATTTTTTTAAAAAAATTGAATAATTTCTATTTAATATTTTTTCAATAATAATTTGAAATAAACTCTTAATAGTGTTGGCCATAGTCATAATATAAAAGCTATTAGATTAATATAATATAGCCTTATAATTCAACATTTATCTTATAATTTTGAAAATTAAATATTCAAGTTTTGACAGTTTCTCCCTTTTAAAAGTTTATTACATACAAAAAGAAAATCATAACATATTGCTTATTTATATATTTATTTATTATATTACAATTTTATTGGTACATAAAAAAAATTGTTAAGAAAACGGAAATTATCATTTTTTTTTTCAAAATGTAAAAACACACATAGACAGAAAATTGATACATACAATGACGGACGCAGAAAATTTATTCAAAGGATCCAATTAGAAAAGTACAATAATTGCGTTTAACCATTTAAAATTTTTATTGATCATCTTATGAATTCTAATTTTAACTCACAAAAGTTTGACTAACTAAAATTACATAAATTACATAAATTACTAGAGACAAAAACTAAATAATTACAAAAATAATTGAAAAGTACTATTCACATAAATGAGGAAAATTCTTTTTTTTTTTTTTTTGAGTTTTATTAAACTAAGTTGGTTATTAATTTTATTTTGATTATATTTGATAACAAGAATAGCGAGCAAACAGTATAAATAAAATTCAGTCACATTAATATTATAGAATATAATATAATATAACAAAATTAAAGAAAACTAAAACAAATCCGACAAAAAGAAATACAAACTATAAATATGAAGTATTTACTTTAAAACTTTTAAATATTTTATTTGGAATAAATGGTTAATTCAATGACAAAATGGAACAATTAGTAGTGAGTATAATAAAAAAAACCCAAACTGAGAGATTTTTAAAAATAATATTATAATTTTAAAACTTTTGAAATTTCAGGAGGATTAAAAACTATTTATACGTGTAATATTTGAAAATTTTTTAAAACAATTATATTATCCTTGTAAATTTTAAAAATTGCTATGAACACATACATATTAAAAAATTTTGTTAAGAAAAAAGAAATTATCAAGATTTAAATCTTGAACTTCTTATATTAAATAATAAACACTCAATTAACAAATTATCAGTGAATACATATTGTATTTTTATTTTATCACATTTTATTATGAATTATAATTACATTTTATTAGATTCATTAAATATTAAATGAGTAACTTAACAATTTAAAAATAAATTTACTTAGATGGAATTGGAATCAATGACCTTTTTTTTCTTTTTAATCATTAGATTGTCTTCTTAGAAATTAAATTTAACTCTTAATTCAGATAATTTTTTTTTTTTAAATAATGTTCCAAAATTTTAAGACAGGGAGTCCAACTCCAACCTAAATGTAAACTCAACAAAATTCAGAATCTTAAGAGTTTGGTCCTTTGCAAATTTTATATTTGGAATCTTCTGGCCATGAACTGTAAAAAAACAAATTGAAGTTTATATAAATATATATACAATCTTTTAGAATAGTTTTGTCAATATTCTTATAGCCAAGTGAAAGGCCAAATTCCCATGAAAAGCAGCACCTAACATGACAAATGGACAAATTACTTTTTTTTATTTTTCTCAAATTTTGTCAAAAAAAAAAAAAAAAAAAAAGAAGAAGAAGAAAGAAAAAAGCAATAAAAAAAAACCCTTAAAAATAACTCAAAGTTAACTGTAAATAAATTTACTCTTCATTATATTGATTATAATTTAATTTTTATGATCAAATTATAAATTACGAATTTATTAATTTTGATATGAATAATTTATTTTTATTGAATCAAAAAATAAATTTAATATAATGCATAAAATACATCTGCTTATATCACTGGCTGCATTCGGGCAAAATATATATATATATATATATATATATATATATATATATCACTGGCTGCAGAATTAAAAATAAAATAAAATAGAAAGCTTAGAATAAAATAAAAAAGAGACAGTATGAATCTTTGAAACAGCAATAGTTGCTGAGTGCTGACCCCATGCAAAGATTTGATTCAATGTAAGGGAAGTGTTTCTTAAGAATCAAAATCTTTTTAGTCCCAACTCCCAATTCTTACCTGAAAATTTATCAGACTGGCCACTGGACCCCTCCAATTATTATTATTTTTTTACCTATTATTTGATAAAATTGATTGAAGATTTTAATTATTTATTATACAACTTATTATTTTTATTAATTAGTTTGTTTTATTATTACATATAAAATTTGAATTCATTATTAATATATCATATCCAATGCGATTTTTTTTTTAAATATAACTAATTTGTAAGATTTTAATTAATAAATTGGTAAAATTTTCATTCATTTATTAATTTATAAAATATAAATAAATAGCAGAAGGAGAATAAAGTTAAAGTTAGATTCTTAAAACTCAAGTATTAAAATTGGAAGACTTAACATGTTTTAAGGTTCTTTATATTGTTATTTATTTTCGATGTGGGATAATTTTTCTAACACCACTCCCTTGACATGTGCTAGGCCCAATTAGCATGTTGCACGATTATATACTAAGTCCATGTCAAGAAGTACATGTAGCGTATTAATAGAAGGCCAACAATAATTTAAAACTTGGTAATGGGCGATTCACATGGCAAATACAAGAGAACATAAATGTAGAATAAGAACATAATCCCTAAACCTTAAAACCCACCTCTTGACATGTGCTAGACTTGACTAGCACGTGGTACGATTTGAATACTAAGTCCGTGTCAAAAAACACATGTGAAATATAAAATTTTGGTAATGGGTAATCTATATGGCGAACACAAGAAGGCATAAGTGCATAATAGAAGTTTAGTTGAAGCTTTTATACCATATTAAGAACTCAAATCCAGCTTAAAACTCAAGTGTTAAGGTTGGAGGGCTTAATATGTTATAAGGTCTTTTATATTATTATTTATTTTCGATGTGAGATAATTTTTCTAATAGAATATATATATATATATATATATATATATATATATATATATATAATAAAAACCACAAATCTCTATCATTAGTGTCTTTTGAACATAATTAAATTGTCAAAAGTGGACTTATCACATAGATATTAAACACTTCATTCCTGTGAAGTCTCTGTCCAATTTGTCATTTGTTGGAAAAAAAAAGAAAGAGAGAGAGAATTAAATATTCTCTCACTAATTACAATTAACAACTACAAATAAAAGTATACTAAGACATAATCTAATAATGAGTGTATATTTTTCTAGACAATAAATTTATAATCAACTCCTCCTACTTCCAAAACTTAAAAAAAAAAAAAAAAAAAAAAATACAAACAAAAGCAGGAGCGAAAGCACATAACAAAATTGATTAAATAACTAGCTTCAAAACCATCAAGATTAACAGGATAATAAGTGATTAATAAAAAGTAATTAAGCTCATATCATTTTTTGCAGTCATAGAATAGAATTCAAGCATATATATATATATATATATTGATGGATCATATTTAAATTTGAAAAATATTAAATTTTTTGAAAATTCGATCTACTCAACTTATAATTTTATTTTACAAATTGAGATTCGAAATTCAATCCACAAGTAAATATGTACGATATAGACAAATATAATATAGCAATAAGTACATATAAGATTTAAACAATAGATATAAATTTCGAATCCTTTCCCATATATGATATGTATAAAATTTCTATATGGCCTAAAAAGCATTCAAAATTTTTGGAGCATACAGCAAAGTGGTAGCAGAATTTTGAAAGTGGAATCTCCCAAAATAATGAGCCATAAGTGCTCCCTCAATGGAAACTAGTCACATGTACAAATTAGTGGCTTTTGTGGGTCTATTGAGCTTCAACTTTGACAAGGACAAAGGAGGGCTCAGCTCAATATGAATTATTGGGAGTTAAGGGGTCTGAATCTCACCTCATCTCACCATTTTCACAATGGTGGATACTTGAAGTTTTACTGGTCCTATCACAATTTCACAAACATCTTTCAATCTCTTTTTATTTAGCATTGAAGTTGAAAACTATTTTTTTTCCCTCGAAAAAATACAATTTTAGATATTGTTTTTAATTAAAAAATTGAAATTCATTTTAAAAATAAATTTTATTAATAAAATAATATTTTTATTAATAACATTTCAAACAATGATATTAAATAGATTTTTTTTCGACATTAAAATTGAAAATTATCATTTAAAAATGAGATTAAGCTTAATTATCATCCCAATTCAATGTCATAGGCAAGTGATTAGGATATATTGTTAGACTTAGACATAAAACATCCTATCAATCAGCTTTGATGATTAATAATAGTTAAAAGTAAGGCTGCATAAAAATTAACCAAACCGATCAAATCGAATTAATTCTATTCAATCCAAACAAAAAATTATGGTTTAAGTTGTTTCATAGTTAGTTATGATTTTAAAACTTTTATAAACTGAATTTTTAATTTGGTTTTAGTTTAAGAAAATGAGAACTCAGTTAAATTGAACTGAACTTATAATATAATAAGACTATGTATTTTACTAATATGTAAATTATTAGTTAAAAATATCTACTAAATTTCTATATTTTAAAAAATTTTTATGTTGTTATTTTGATTCACACTAACTTTTTGGGGAATATTTTATTTTAATTTATTATTAATATGCTATAAAATTTCGAATACACACCTAAAATTTATTTTTTTTTATTTTTTATTTTTTTTATATATAGTATTGATAAGGTTGATTGTTATATAGTAATATGATTTTATTTTAATATTTGTTAAATTTCTATGATATTTTCAATTTTTTATTTTTTAGTTTTGTCAAATCGACTATTTAAATTGAATTCAAATAGTTTTAGTTTGTATATTTTTTAGTATTACTTGATTTAATTAAGAGTTGAAATATTTAAAAATCAATTTTATTAAACCGAACCATAAACGAACTAGGTAAAACAAAAAAGCTCAAGAGGAAGGAGATGAGATAAAATAGCTAGAAATGCCTACTATAAATACATTATGACTCAAAAGCAAGTGACCTTTGCAAGAAATAAACTCTGTTCTGAGAAAGCTTAAATCAAGAAATTTAACATCAGGGTTTTGCCTTTTCTTTTAATTTCTTGGCCATAATGGAAACAAATGTTGAATGAAATACTATTGAATCCATTCAACTAGGAAGTAAAAGTGGCAGCAACCAACACATCACTTTCACCCTTTTTCAAGAGCCCACTCTCCACCACCACCACCATCACCAACAATAACATCAATAATCAAAGTTTCTCATATTAGAGGGTCATTAGTTAGATCCAACTCTAAGAAAGCTAATATAACAGGGCCATATAATTTGCCTCAAGCTTGTGCGTGTAAAGACATTGTCCTAAAGGATTTATTTCAAACCTTCCAGGATTCAACAGACATTTCTTATAGTGCAAAAAGTTATTGTTGTATGATATGCACACAGTTAACTAGTTTCTGAAGCCACTATAGATCAAATTACTGGTAATTTGGCCCAGTCTCGTGCGTGCGAGCCCATACCTCATTTTTACTCTTTACTAAAATATAAGTTTCTAATAATAAACAAATGTAAAAATTTGTAAAACTTTTAATGTGAGATTATATATATATACATAAGTAAATATTTCAAAATTTTGTATCAACAATTCAACACCAAGTTCAAGAATGGTCTGTTGCTATATAACCTTAAATGATATAGTGAAAAGACTCAATCCCAAGGAAAAATGGGTAAATACTGATTTTTTTTAACCTCAAAAAGTTAAATCTTTTTATTGGGAGATTCTTAAGAGATGCTATATGCATGAAAATATCATGTCAATATTGAAAACTAAAATGTTCTGTTTCCCAGAAAATGATTTAGTTTAGACCAAAGAATATGAATGAGTTTTGTAGTGCAAATTCAAGTCAGAGAACATGATCTGTAGTTGTTTCCCTAAAAGGGAAGCTTTTTCTCGAGCGTGCCAAGTTGCCAACTGAATTCGGCAAAGTTTTAGTGGAGGTTATATAGTTGAAATCCATAATACTGATTTGAGGTCTAAACTTTATCCAAAAGTGTAATATATAGCACATCGTTTAAAATGATCCAATTGTCCCCTCATATTTAGTTTATGAACCAAAAACTAAGTATGAAGGAACAATTAGATCATTTTGAACGATAAACCCTACATTTTAAGTAAAGTTTAGGCCTCAAATTAGTATTTATCTCTTTGAAATCGTCATGGCCGTGGATGGGACATTAGCACCTCAAGTAATTCTGATAATCTTTATTTTAAAAAAAATATATATATATATATCAATCTTCCCATGATGATTTAAGATCCACCATATATGGTCTTATGCAATGGAAGACCTTGAGCAGTTAGCTATTTACTTTGAAGATTGGCTGCTTTTTTTTTTTTTTTTTCAAGTGCTTTAGAATTGAAAAGCATGGTGGAAATTGACTTTGCCCACATAACACTTTTGCTCATGAAAATTAATGACATTTTTGTAGTTGAAAACGAAACAGATGGAACGCAATATTTTGCAATAAAGCATGGTTTTCAAATTCGGTTCGATTTTAAAATAAGCAAACACATAAGATTACGGGTCAAAAATTTAACTATAATAAAATTAAAATTTTAAATAATAGTATATATTTATTATTTATATTAAATGTTTGTTAATACATATAGATAATTCATATTACATGTTATGAATGAACATTACAATTAGATAGAGAGCAAAGTAACGTTCATTACACATTATAAACACTCGTTACGGAATATACTCAATTTATAAATAATCCAAATCAATTTGTGGACCGGTTTTAAATTTTTGAAAAATTTTTAATATATTAAACAGTGAATTCAATTTTTTGAAAAATGATTTTTACTCCCAAAATTTTTTAATTTTTTTTTTATAATTCCACTGCTGATAGGACATGAAAAGATAAAAGTGTTTATGCTGACTGACTTGACATCACAACTTCTTTCCTTTTCTTCATGCAAAGCCCACCATCATGCTAGGACAGCTGCATAATACACATGCACTTAGACAGAGACTTGTTTTCATAATAGGCACAAAACTAGATCAAAAGTCACAACCTTTCAAAATCAAAATTTTTTGAACTGTGTCCTTCCTTAAATTACAGTAATGTTAGTTATCTCCATTTTACAGTTATATGTGAGAATTTTAGTTATAGTTTGCCTTTCAAATAGGCTATCTGCAGAGTTTTCTTAGAGTATCATATAAATAATTGGTGTACTAAAAGATTCCAGATAGTTCAATTATTGTTTCCAATTTCAAATAATAGTAGTTGTCAAATATATATAATGCACTGAAGACAAAGATTAATTTCTGACTTTTGACATTTGACAAGAAAGAAAATTCTCAACAGCTATAAAAAAAAAGTCAATTAATTTGGTATTAGAACAATCTTCTTTCTTCTCTCAAAGATAATTAATTTTTAAATCTTAACCAAACAATATCTTAGTTAAACTCTTAATAAAAATTAAAACATAATTAGCTGATTTTTCATTTTGGAAAAGCAGTCCAAAGTTTGGGGAAGACTTCAGGTAAGAATGGACCTGGGTTTACGGGAAATACGTGGGCTAATTCTATAATT
Organism: Vernicia montana; assembly: GCA_949750685.1. Taxonomy (NCBI): domain Eukaryota; kingdom Viridiplantae; phylum Streptophyta; class Magnoliopsida; order Malpighiales; family Euphorbiaceae; genus Vernicia; species Vernicia montana. The sequence continues at coordinate 38 of CATKHJ010171277.1, read as the reverse complement.
TATTCTTGAGGAAATTACACAAAATATAATTTTTTTTT
>CATKHJ010171237.1:0-21419 GCA_949750685.1 Vernicia montana | reverse complement strand
ATTTCCAAGAATATATATATATATATATATATATATATATATATATATATATATATATATATATATATATATATATATATATATATATATTGGTGGAATTGGTGAATGTTGATTTTTGGTTTGGAATTTTAAAGAGACAATCGGTAATTTTGGCATTGGGCAGGTATTGAATACTTATTGGTAAAATTTTTGATTTCCTGTGTTTGAAGAAAGAACTACTTTGGCTTTTTATCTTGAATTTACTATTTACTTTTAAAATTGATGAATGCTTGATGAAGATATATAGGTAGTAACAACTAGAACAAAATTTTATGACCTTCCTTTGACTGCAAGTCTTGATTCCATAATTTTCGAATTAGGCATTGATTTTTTTTTTAATTTTTCTGGTGATTTTAATTTTGAACTTAGATGAATTTTGATGAGAATCTAAGTGAAATTGATGAGTTTATCTTGAACTTTGATTTTTGGATAGCAAGATTTCGTAATTTGATGGGAGTGCTAAGGGATAGATTTTTGGCGAAACTGTATTTGCTTGCATTTTCTTGAGTATATTGCATTTTTCTGCATAAACATCCCAAATTTTTTTTGGCACTCTCAAGTTAAGCTAAGCTACAGTAATAAAAATTTAAAATTCTCCTTTACATGCATTTAGCCAAACATGTGTTAGCCAAAGCTTTGCTTTATCATGTATTCATTCATGGTACTTAAGCAAATCATCATTATCACCCTGCTAAGTAGATCAAATCCACATAGAAAAATAAGCAAACTGTGCTTTTATAATTTTTGAAATTTTTGTTTAGCTCTTTGGTTGATTTTCAGGAAAAAATTGAATGAACAAATGAAGTGAAGTCTTTGGCTTGCAAATTTATATGAAATTTTCGGCCTGAGCTTTTTAGAAACATTGAATGAACAAATTTTACTTGGGGATCCCTAGATTAGGCTACAAGAATATTAGGAAAAGGCCTTTAGAACTCTTCTCCTAGACTTTTAATTAACTTCTTTTGATGATTTCTCATATTATTTTGTTCATTTCAAAATTTAACAGTATGATTTAAATTTGAAAGGGATAAAGTGTACCTTATTTAATGCTGACTTCTTTTGCAGGCACTGTCATGGCTACACTTCCTTCAAGCCCCTCTCAATCTGCCAAGCTACAAGAAAACTCAAAGTTTATTCCCAAAATTATGCACAACTCTTGCTTTGGTCCATCATTCTTTCTAGAGATTGCCTCTGTACCATATGGAGTAAGCTAGCTTCTATTTTGGTTTCCCATTTGGAGCTTTAACTCCTTGGTATGATTTCTTGATCTAATTCATCTAAGATGCTTGTGTCTTGACTGAGATGAATGTTAGATATTGACTATTATGCACAGGTTTTCTGGATTTTGCATATTACAAAGTGGCATTGATGCCTACCTTGTGACTTGAATTGAGATGATTGTTGAATATTGGGATCTTTCTTATATTATTGTGCACAGGTACATTGGATTGGCTCTTATAAAGTGGCCATGAGTCTACTTTATATTTGACTGATTTGAAATGGATTTTGGGGTGTCTTGTATTTGTCTGATGTGTCCATACTACGGTGATTTATATTTGAACAATGGCTTAGCAGCCCTTATGACATCATACAGTCACACCACTTTACAGAAGCACACTTTCACTTACAGTCATCTCATTTATATCATACAACCATTCTTAATGTTTTTGCATCAGATCCCTGCACATTTTTTTTTCTTGTTTTCCTTAGATCCCCACATTTTAACCAAGTAGAACTCCCTTTCTTCTAGAATTATGTCCTTAGCAAAAATTAGAAACATAGAGAAGTAACCAAGACCAATATCCAAAACTTAGAAAAGTGGCCATCAAGCCTACTTTTAATTAATTTGATTTTTTTTAATAGATAAAAGAAATTAACTGCATGATAATACCAAAAAACTAGAAATAAAACGAAACACTAAACATAGGGCCATAAACTAAATAAATAAACAACCTAAGAACTATAGTTTGGAGGCCGTGGGATCGGCCTATGATACCACTTTTGCTTGTTTTTCTCCATCCCATATGATGAAAAATTATTTCTTTAGGTATCTGTTCATATATTTTTTATATGGTTCCTTTAAGTAGGAATTCTCTTTTCCACACAAAGAGAAAAGTGAAACAAATGAGGCAACATACTAAAATTTGCGTAAATTTAGGAATTTTCCAGTAAAACATAACAATTGGCAACAAAACTAAAAATTAGGAAACTAAATAGAAAAATTTTAGTGCCAAATGTGATTTCTACAGGTGAAATCTATAAATTTTAGTTACCTCCCTAGTGAATGTTGACATAGGTTCTTCAGTGGAGATGAGGCCTTCTTTTGGTACCACCTTCCTTTGATCTCCAAAGACTTTTGAATAAGATTATTGACTTTTCACATAGGAATGACATGGTGCCCCCTGAGTTCCTTGCTTAAAAGGCACTTGAATACCTCCTACCATGAAACTTTCTTTCATAATATGATTTGTTGCATATGGACTTTCAATTGCCTTAGGTTTCTCCATAAATTTTCTTTCAAGTCTATACTTTGTTTCTTTAGGCATTACTTCAAAATCCTTTTGCCTCCTTTTCTTGGCTCTTTGTTGTTGAAGCCTCCTCTTTTGAGTTTTTTTCAATGGCTCATGGAACTTCTTTTGTTGAACTTTCTACCATCGCAAACTTGGGGGAACCATAGGAGGAACTAGCTGGTTCCTATAGAACTTTGGAGCACTATGCTGAAAATTTTTGGTTCGAGGGAACACTAAGGGTTTTCTTTCACATTTCACTTCCTTTACAGGTACCAGCAATTTCTTTGGTATCCACACTTGCCGGAAGACCTCCCAAGGTCGGAGAATCAACGACTTGGACTGGACCCCCAATGACTTTTCCTTTGTTATCTTCTTTTGGTTAAAAGTTGAACATTGTTCCTTAGGAATATCTTTGGAATTTTTTTTATGAACTCTTGGGGAATGCCCCCCGAGTTTTGATAAACCTTGTACAAGAGGCCTAGGAGCAATATCCTGACCATTATCCTTAGAATTTTGTTGAATTTGAATGGAGACTTGTTTGGAAAGTTATTGTTGCCTCACCTCCTCCATCAAATTAGTGATCTCTTCTACTCTCTTGGTATAAATCATGAGTTTATCTGCAAAAGCTTGAAAACATCAATATATAATTGAGCAGCTGAAATAATATTACCTTGATCTCCTATAACAATAGGGCATGTTGGAAATGTTAATGTCTCTTGATGAAGAGTTTCTTTTTGTGGAAAATAATTCTATTCTTCATAAGTACCATAATTTTCATCATGACATATATCTAGATACGCATCATTATAGTCATCATAGTACTCGCATGATGTAAAACTCCACTGATAATGAATATCCATTTCATGTCCTTCTTTCTCAGTAGCAACTTTGGCATCCGAAAACACCATGATTTCTTTTCACTAAAAAAATTTTATTCTTTGGTGCCATGTAGAACCTTGTCCCACTGAGCGTGCCAAAAATTATGTTTGCTTTAAATTTATGTAGAGCGTGCCACATGTTTAGGTACACGAACCAATTTAAATTGCACCTAACTTCTATCATAAAATTATAGATTCTCAGCTCCATTTGACAGTTAATGCTGAAATTCTATTAGCACCAAATTATTGAAAGTATTTAAGTCTAGAAATTGAATGAACTTGGAAAGAAAACAAGCTAAAGAATTAAGTTAAATTGAAAGGAATTGAAGTGCATTGCATTGAATTGAATTGAAATTATGTTGCATTTACAAGTATTGAAAGCTTGGAAATTGAAAATGTTGCAGGAAAATGTAAATACAATGCCTTGAAAATGAAATTTGCAGAGAAAATATTGAAATTGTTCTTGAATTTGTATTGGAAATTGATTGGTTTTGTTGATTGATGATTGATTTCCTATACCTCCCTTCCATTATGCTATTTATAATGACTTGAAATAACTGCTGCCTATGAATTTCCGGTTACCTTAGAGCCCCACTTCCCTGGTTAGTAGTAGAGTGTCATGGAATGCCGTATATAGAGGAATATGGCCTGTAACTATTTTATCTTATCTTTGTCGTGCCTATGATCAACCAACTGTCTGCATCATTTCTGTAACTTATTCAATTAATTAAATAATTTACAAATTTAGATTGGGCTTTAACGATCTTGGGCCCCCAATTTTTCATGGACCGAACTAAAATATTGAGGTGCAAATAGAATGTCTCCTGATTGTTGAGGTTGGTAATTAGGTTCTGAAGGCTAAGGCCTAGACCTATCTCTTATCAAGTAGCATGTGATTAGTGGTGTCAGTAAGCATGGCTGCACCACCTGAATACAAATTTCTTCTAACATGGGCAGGCTAACGTTTGTACCTCATGACATTAGCTTCAGTTGGAAAGCTTGTTGAGCAAGCTTCATTATTGTGAGGAAGGGCGAAGAGCTTATGATAGGGGCGAAGAGGCAGCTTCCCCTTAAACCTTGGGGATATGATCCCTTGGGCTTGCCTTTTGTGGGCCTTTACTTGGATCTTGATCTTTCTTTGTTGAGTGAGATATATGGTCATGGTGGACTTAGGTTGCCTTTGGGTCCATAACTTTACTAACAATTTTTATCCCTCGTTAGAGGCCCCCCTGTTTCCTTGAGGTGAAGATCATTGATGAAGTCTCAATAGAAACACTTCGTCTTCTGTTCAGCTTCGTCCAAAGGCACATTTTTTCCTTATTTGTAATTTTCCTCGTTAATGGCGAAGAGGTATGATTGGCAGGACAGCTTCGCTCAGTCGAAGCAACTTGGATAAGTGGATTAGCTTCGTATAAATCCTTCATGTGTCAATTGTTTTAGACTCATTTAATGTAACTTACAGCTGATGGAGTCATGCATTTATTGCATGTCTCTTTAAATGCAGATGTGTCTACGTGGCATTGTACTAGTGCGATTTTCAAGAGAATTTTGAACGATGACCGCCTTTTAGTTCTCCCTCATTATTGTGCAATGGTTGGTAAGGGTTTCCTCTTCTATATATACCCCTTAGTTCATCACTTTAGAGCTCCTATTAGCTTCCCTTGAATTTGAAATTTATCTTCTTTCATTGTTCTCTTCATCTTTTAGAAACTCTCTCTTATTCTTTTACCATCTTTCTCAATGGCTCCCAAGAAGGACACTTACCCCAAGAAGGACAAAGTTAGTGTTGTACAATACCAAGAGATCCTCAATCAAGTGTGGGGAGAAATTGAGCCTCTTAGCGAGGCGAACGAATTTGCTGTGTTCAGTGACAATTTAGATTACAATGACTGCTTCATCTTCCGCCTTGCTCAATCTCATGAGAGGGTTTATTTAAGTCACTCAGACGCAACACATCCCAAAGATCTGGGACATTACATTATCTTTTACAACCAACTGGAGGCCGGTATTCTATTCCCTCCTACTCGATTCCTAGTGGAGTGCTTCAACTATTTCTAGGTGAATCCAATGATGCTGACTCCCAACTCTATCAGAGATTTGCATTGCTTTGAAGTCTTGTGCTTTGCCTATGGCATCCACTCTTATGCACAACTCTTCTAGTGTTTCTTCATACTTTTAAGTGCCTAGGGGTCTCTAGGTGTGTACATGACTTCTGCGAGACCACTTTGGGGCCTTGTCATAGGCAAGGAAAAGAAGGTAAAAGACTTGAAGAGGAAGTTTGGCGTGGTCGAGATCATTGATGGTCTAGGCTCTAGGTCAGCGGGCTTCAACTTTCTTGGTCATCTTCTGCTACCAGTCGAAGGCCTTGGGGACTGGACTGAGGTCTTCACTGATGATGAGAAGCAAGACCTGAGGACTCTCGTTCATGACAGATATATGTATGATGCGGAGAAGATGGGGTCCACCATACATTTAAGGGATGTCAAAGGAAACCCTACACCTAAAATTTGCCTCACGAATATCCAAGGTATGTCTTCGTTTATAGGTCTTCGTTAGTATAATTGTGTTAAAGCTATTGATGCTTGTACATTGTTATTTATCTTCGCTTATTTTATTTTTGCAGCGAAGGCGAAGAATCCTGAACACTACCAGGATATCTTAAAAATGACTGCTGGAGTATTTCTTAGGGCCTACATTCCTGTCTTTGAGCTTCCTATCTTGGACCTCTTCACAGGGAGATTAAAGGTTCAAGTCGAAGCAGACTTTGGCCCTCCACCTATTAAAGGCTCTGGGAAGCAGGGGAAGCGGACTCAAGTGGAGCACGCTTAGACAAAGGTGGAGCGCTTGGCTTACGGAGAAGACTTGTCAAGGCCTTTGACCCTACGACTCTTGTTGTTAGGAAAGTTAGGGCACCTCGCCCTGCTGCTACTCGTGGAGGAATTTTAATTCCTAGCAGAAGTATTCCACTTCCTCCCCCTCCTCCTCCTCCTTATATTGGTAGAAGGAAGGCAATAATGAAGCTGATTTAGAAGGATCTAAAGAGGAAGGGGCCTCCTTCTACCGATATATTGGAAGCCTTCTCTCACAGTTCAAAAGTTGCTGAAAGGCTAGTGAACTTGGAAAAGCAATTGGAGCACATTACTGACGATGAGGCGTTAAATGCCATATTGGCTTCGCTGGTTAAGGAGCTGGATTTACCAGAGCCTGTGCTAGTTATGAATGACCATTTTGCTTTCCCCCCATCTTCATCCTTTTTAGAGTCAAGGCCTATTAATTGGTTTGATCCTCGAGTACCTGGGAGTGCAAAGTTGAGGTGGTCGAAAAATGTTGTAGCTGGAAGGCCCCCCACTACTTTAGAGAAAGTTGCGTAGGAAGAGTATGCGGTGAAAAGGATTTCTCTACCTGATTTGGCCGTACTCTATATACTCTATCCTTCTCCTAAAAAGGATTCAGTTGGAGTGAAGTAAATAGCCTCATAAGGCAATTTACTTTTTCTACTATTTGAGTATGATCTTCACAATTGTGTTAGGATTTCTAACATCTCTTTTTATCTTTGCAGGTCCTGTGGAGCCAATTGCTACTTCTACTCTATTAGAGCCTTTGCTGACCCAAACATTTTCCTCTTCGGAGCCTCCGGTCGAGTTAGCCTTCACTCTAGGGGTTAACTTGGAAGGTTAGACTGCAGCAGCAAAGACGACTCTTTTTCCCACCAAGTCACCTAAGAAGAAATTAACCATTAAGGAGTTCTTGGCTGAGAGGAAGAAGAGGGAAGCTTCACCGACTCCATCTCTGCCACAATAGAGCAACCTACAACCATCCAATCCAACTTCTGCTATAGCAGCTTCTGAGCTTTCTGAGCCTCAATCTAAGAGACAAAGAATTGAGGAGTAGGTCGATACTGCTGAGAAGAGTCTTCTAATGACCGAGGGGAGTGAAGGTTCAACTAAGAATGACCTTCCCCCCTTTGAGGAGGTAGTTGTTAGAGCGCCATTGCCGATTATTCCTATAGTGCCTCTATCTTTTTTTTGCCCTGCTCCTACTTCTTTGCTAAAATCTGTTGCAGAGGCCTTGGTGAAGCAAGAGAAGATGCTTTAGGGAGTAATTTTTTCTTTAAAGTTTCCTTCTTGATTCTATGCCTCTTGGATCCAATTAACTATAATTCTCCCTTTGTTTTTATGACACAAGCGACTTCAGATTCTAGGAAGCTCCGCACTCAGCTGGGTCTTCTAGAGGATCACTATGACACCACCAGGAAAGCTGCAGAGGAGAGACAAAAAGCCCGTCTGAAGCTAGAACTAGATCTACATGCTGCCAGGTCGGCATTAGAGGAGGAGAAATGAATGATTACTTCATTGGAGAAAGAGAGAGCCAACATGGAGGTTCAGCTGAAAGTGGATGGTAAAGCTCGCTAGAAGTCTGAAGCCAAAGCTAAGGCTCTTCGATCTGCATGAGGCTAATGGGACTTGTCCTCGTCTAACAAGGATAAAGTAATTACGGAGAAGGACAAGTCTGCTCTAGAGCTTGCTGCAAGGTTGGAGGAGTTAAGGAAGCATAATGAAGAGCTCACCAAAGAGGTGGAGAAGCTCTCTGCTCTTCACCAGGAACTCAATAAGGCCCAGAACGAGCTCCAAGTGTCTACTTACACCTATGAGGAAGCCATAAAGAGGATCCAAGCTTCAAAGGTGGGGAAAAGACAATTTGAGGAGGCCAGGAAGAAAGCCATTAGGGACTTCTTGGACTCTAAGAGCGTCGACAAAGTTGTCACCTATCATTCTTACAAGGTTGCTGCTTAATATTACAACAACGTTTTACATGACGTAGCAACCTTCTTCCCAAGTGTCTTGCAAGAGGTTCCTGAGATGGAGATTGATGAAGAGCCTATTGTCCCTGACTTCTCCGAATTCAAAGAAGCTTCTGATAAAGACAGGAAAGACGTGCTGAATTCAAAGGACTTCCCTTATTGGAAAAAAGAATTAGCTGGGGCATCTTCTCCTTTGTTTGAGTTGGAGGGAGGCAGTGAGCCTAGTGATGAAGGCGAAGCTCAAATGGTCGAGCCTATTTCTATCGTTCCTCTGGTTGATCTTGCTGATGATCTTGTTCCTTCTTCAACTGAACCAAATGCTTCGACAACTATTGTAAACCTCAATTTGGATCCTCCATCAGCTGATCCTCCTCTAGATAGTCCTTCTTCAGTTGATCCTCCCTCAGCTGAAAGTTGAAATTTCTTATATATATATATATGTAATACAAATTATGTAATACAATTTTTACATGAAATAAAGTAGTAATTATTCTTTTTCAATCTTTCAATTGTTTTTTGATTACTTGTTGTTGCTTGTATGAGTGTTTCGCTTTTAGCTTTTACACTTTCTGCACTTGTGTTTGATTGATTGCTTCTGTAGATTCTTCCCTCCCCTTAAAGAGAAAAGGATCTTTCTTTAGACAGTAGCATTTTTGATAATCATCATTAATTAGAGCTTTACCTGGTCTTGTTTGCCTTTTGGTCTTTCGCCTGGGCACTTCGCCGTTTGAGTGAAACATCACTTCTTTCCTTAGGAAATCTTTTTAGCTTTCTTGGTTTAGAATCTCTTTAAGCTTCTTGCTTGGATTCACCAAGGCTTTTTGCCTAGAATCTCGCTAGGTCTTTTGCCTAGATTTACCAGGGCTTTTCACCTAGAATCTCGCTAGGCCTTTCGCCTAGATTTACTAGGACTTTCGCCTAAGTTTACCAAGGCTTTTCTCCTAGAATCTTGTTAGGACTTTAGCCTAGAATCTCGCTAGGACTTTCGCCTAGAATCTCGCTAGGACTTTCACCTATAATCTCTCTACGTCTTTCGCCTAGATTTACCAGAGCTTTTTTCCTAGAATCTCGCTAGGACTTTTTGCCCAGAATCTCGTTAAGACTTTCACCTCAATTTACTAGGACTTTTCGCCTAGAATCTCACTAGGTCTTTCGCCTGGATTTACAAGACTTTCGCCTAGAATCTCGCTAGGACTTTCGCCTTGATTTACCAGGACTTTTCACCTAGAATCTCGCTAGGACTTTCACCTCGATTTACCAGGACTTTTTCTTCTCTTTTGTAGAGAGCTTCGCCTGTTGGGATTTAGCCTGAAGCACTCATCACAATTGGTTTGTTGCCTCTACTTTCCTCTTTTGAGCTCATCCTAATGGCTTCTTTGTTACATAAATTTGGAAATTATTTCTTTGGAGTTTTGTGATTCTGCAATCTCCATGTTGTCTTGCATACATTCATTAACTCTGTTATAATTGCGAAATTAAGGATAATCAAGTGTATGAACATTTACTTCTTGAAGAATCCACAATACTTTGATTGAATCTTCAAATGTTTGGCCCTTAGTGTAAATCACTTGGAAATACACTTATTTCACCACCCTTTTTACTTCCAAATGTCCCTTTTGAATTCACAGAGAGTTTTATAATGTTTTCTTATTGTTTTTTTTCTTCTACATTTCACGTAGAATATATTTAAGTTTGGTTAACTGCATGGCAGTTACCAACTCAAAAATAACTTCCTTTATTTATTTATTTATTATTTTATAATTGAAATGGGTTCGGGTCAACCCGACCCAAATTCTAACATCTCCCACTAGCACATGATGGGTAATACCCCATTGTGAGACTCTCTGTAATCGGACATAGACAGCCATTTCATGCTAGTAAACGGGTTGTACGACCTAGCAAGCAAACCTGCACTTGGGAGCTTATTACTATGCATCTGTTAGGAATAATATAGAAACTTTAACCCTGAATAAAATAAATAAAGAGCTAATTAATCATTCTCGTGGTGCCCTAGACTTGTCCCTTTAAAACATTGTAACATCTCTAATCCCTCAAAGAGCATGTTCAAAATATGTCAATTTTTTGTATCCATAATCAAGTCATACTTCTATTAAGTGACAAGATTGGCTAGACGATGAACAGACCGAATGAAGTCTTCCTTTTTCACTCTAGATTTTCAATTCATACTTAGTTGCTTTTCTAAACATGTTCCATAGGCTGAATCATTCAAAACCATAGGTAACATGTTAAGATAGAAAAACACCAAGCATAAAATACAAATAGCAGTAAAAAGTATAAGGGTACATTTATGAGGATAAAAGTTTTCATCAAGGTCTCACACAGTGGAGAAGTAGGGATTTATTCTCCCACTACCTTTTTGGTCGAATAAGCACACATGACATGAATCATGTGTTATAGTATTTTCTATTCCTTTGATGTCTAATACAATACGGTACAGATCTAAGTTCAGTCACTACTTAGCGCCTAACCTTAATTCTCTAAGTTCTCTCTCTTAGTAGGTTAAAACTGAGAACTCACATCTGGCTTTCACAGGTTATTTTAGATATGGGCAATCTAAATCGGTTGTATACATAAATACAACCTCATCTCATTTTCTTTAGAAGCAACTATCCTAACATGGCGTCTCATCTCTTCTTGCTAATTCAGCACTAGAGGAGATTACTCGTGTGAGCGAGTCAATCTAAAACTTGTGTGATATCTGTTCGTTGAGCCATCGATAAAAATATGTAATGTATATATGTATATCATGAACATGGAGATGATAATTTAAGAAACATAAAGATTTGCATTTATTCAAATAGTACAATATATAAGCCCAACAACATTTGATAATAAAATATTTATATTCTACACAATCCAAGAGAATTAACATGTGCAAGAAAGATATCTCTTGGAATTGGCTTAGTTAAAAGATTAGCTACCATCTGATGTGTAGAAATATATTGTACAGTTACTTCTCTTTTGGCAATAATGTCTCTGACGTAGTTATACTTAGTATCAATATGTTTAGTTCTACTATGATATTTGGGATCTTTTGTGAAAGCAATTGTTGCTTGATTATCACAATAAATTGTAACAGTTCCTTCTTTGTCATGTTGAAATCCCAAATTATTAAGGAATCTTCTTAACCAAATAGCTACTGAATAAGGAAACAAATTCATCTTCCATGGTTGACAAAGCTATACAAGTTTGCTTCTTACTACTCCAAGAGATAGCACCTTTGTTAAGTAAGAAAGCATAACCATAGGTGGATTTTCGTTGATCAAGGTCTCCTCCCCAATCAGCGTCAAAATAACCAATCAGATGCAAGTTTGACTCTTGATAACATAGACAGTAATCCATAGTGCCTTTGAGATACCTTAGAATCCTTTTCACAGCCTTCCAATGTTCTCGTCCAAGATTCGATTGATACCAGCTAACTAGCCCAACAACAAAATATATATCTAGGCGAGTGCACATCATAGCATACATAAGGCTTCCAACAACACTGGAATATGGTGCAGTGGACATTTCTTTTTGTTCTTGTGGATTTTTAGGTCACATATTAAGACTTAAAGCCTCACCTTTTGATACAAGAGTATCTATTGGTTTGCAACTACTCATATGAAATCGTTCTAGAATCTTTTGGATATAATTCTCTTGTGATAGAGCCAAAAGTTTCTTTGAACGATCTCTTTTGATTTTAACTCCCAATATATAGTTAGCCTCACCCATGTCTTTCATATCAAAATTTGTAGACAATCATATTTTAATGTCCATTATACACTCCTTATCATTTCCAGCTATCAAAATGTCATCCACATAAAGAGATAAAATTGCAAATTTATCATTTTATTTTTTAACATAAACACAGTGGTCCTCGTCAATCATGTTAAAATTGTATGTTGAAATTGCTTTGTGAAATCTAAGGTACCACTGTCTAGATGACTGCTTTAGGCCATATATAGATCTTTGAAGCTTACAAACTTTGCGCTCTTGGCCTTTAACAACAAAACCTACAGGTTGTTCCATGTAGATTTCTTCATCTAGCTCTCCATTAAGAAAAGTTGTTTTCACATCCATCTGATGCAATTCTAAGTCTAAATGTGCCACAATAGCTAGAATTAGGTGAAGTAAACCTTACAACAGGTGAAAAAGTTTCTTTATTGTCTATACCCTCTTGTTGGGTATAACCCTTCATCAATAGATAAGTTTTATATCTATCAATGGAACTATCTGCTTTACATTTTATTTTGAGAATCCATTTATTCCCAATGGCTTTATTGCCTAGCGGCAAATCAACCAAGTTTTAAACTTGATTTTGTTTCATAGATTCCATTTCTTCTTCCAATGCAACTTTTCACTCTTCTTTAGCAAAACATTCAAGTGCCTCTTTGATCATTTTCGATTCTTCATCATCATGGGGAGTGACTATATAAGCCTTGTTTTCAATTGGAAAAATTTTTCGAAGAGTTTTTGAACGTATACTCCTACGAATTGGTTATTGCTTTTATTGCTTTCACCAATCGAGATTGATTCTGGCTCATTTTCAACTCTCCCACTCAATTGAGATGGGTGAAGCAATTCTGGTATGCTCCCACTATCAAGAATAACGCTTAATACTGCTTCTGGTTGGCTAGTATTAGCTTCTTGTTCTTCCACCTCATATAGATGATAGATTTTATCTACATCATCTTTAGTAGGAAAATGATCTTCGAGGAAGGTGACATTTCGGGACTCAATTTCTGTTATCCTACCATCAAAATTCTCACCGATAAAAATATAACCTTTTGAGTTTTTGGAATATCTTATAAAGATACATTTCTTCCCCCTTGGTCCTAATTTGCCAAATTTATGGGAAGTGTCTGGAATGTATGCTGCGGATCCCCAAGGATGCAACTCATTCAAATTAGGTTTACAACCTATCCATAATTCATAAGGTGTAGAGTAGACTGATTTGGAAGGTACATGGTTAAGTATGTAGGTCACAGTTAATAAAGCATCACCCCAGTACTGAATTGGGAGATTAGCTTGAGCCATCATACACCTAACCATCTCTAGCAAGGTTCAATTCCTATGCTCGGCAACACCATTTTATTGCAGAGTTCTAGGAGTTGTTAATTGCCTTATTATGCCCTTTTCATTACATAAATCCTTAAACTGCTCGGATAGATATTCTCTTCCTCGATCGGTCCTTAAGGCTTTTACTTTATTGTCTAGTTGATTCTCAACCTTGTTTAAATATAATTTGAAACAATCTAATGCTTCAGATTTGTGGGAGATCAAATAGACATGACCAAATCGAGTAAAGTCATCTATAAATGTAATGAAATATGATGCTCCATGCCTTGCTTTAATGCTCATTGGTCCATAAATGTCAGAATGTATAAGTTGTAAAGGAATTTCAGCTCTTGTGCCTTTACTAAATGGTTTTCTAGTCATTTTTCCTTGTAAGCAAAACTCACAAGTGGGTAATATAAATTTTGAATTAGATCCTAATAAACCATCACGGGCAAGTCTATTCATTATATCTTGCCCAATGTGTCCTAATCTAGCATGCTATAAATATACATCCATATCATGATTGCTAGATTCAATAAACAAGGAAAAACAAACACCACGATTATTATTATAATACTTAGTGTTCAGTACCATAAATCCATCCATAATAAATCCACAACCATAATATGCAGTACCATGAGAAATCTTAACACAATCACCATTAAAATTCAAACTATATCCTAATTCTAATAAAGCAAGCACATACACCAGATTTCGTCGAATGTCAGGAGCATAAAGGACATCATGTAGGTATAGGATTCGGCCTTCTTGCAAATCCAATTTGCACGTGTCAATTCCTTTTACTTTAACTCTAGCATTATTGTCCACATAAATCCACTTTATTCCACTTGGAATTCGACGAAATTTAATGAATTCATTTATGTCTCTAGCTATATGGTTTGTGGCTCCTAAGTCTACAGTCCATATTGGATGAGTTTCAGTAAGCAATACAGTACTAGAAATAAAAATTTGAGAAACATAGTTTCTATTAGAAGAAATAAGATAAGACATTACCTTCTTAGGCTCAGTGCACTCACGAGCAAAATGACCCAAGTTACCATAGTTGTAATAGGTCACCTTGGTCTTATCCTTTCTTCCACCGCGCTTCCCTCTCTTGCGCTTGTGCTGTTTATTTCTTTTCTTCGATCCTTGACCAGTCTCATTATTCTTGCCTTTGCATTTCTAATTCCTTTTGCTCTTATTTTCAGAAGCCTTCTTGGAACTAGATTCAGCCATATATGCATGAACATTGGGTTTAGCAGCCTCAAGACGCTTATCTTCCAATTCCAGATGGCGCGCAATATCAGCAAAGGTTTTGATATTCTCATTGTAGGTCATATTCACTTTCATGTGCTCCCAACTGTCATGTAAGGAATGGATAACAGCTGGGACTTGTTGTTCATCTATAAGGCTATGCCCAACTGACTTCAGTTCCATTATCATATTTGATATGTCCCTCAGATGTTGTTTCATGGATTTGTTAAGGGCCTTCTTATAGGTGTCAAATTTGATAGTCAACTGCCTAAGTTTGGAGACAATGGTTCCTCCAAACTTCTCCCTTAAGGTGATCCACATGGCATTAGCAGTCTAGTACTGCTGATATTCATACACCAGGTCATCATTCATGGAACTAATCAGGATTCCTCGTACAGTAGAATCATTTTTCTTTCAAGTATTATAAGCAGCCATGTCACGCCTATATTAGGCGTTGTTGGGATTTGCCTCATCGATTTTGGGCTCTTCCATAACATTATTGATAGCCTCTAAAGCCTCTTGCTCATCAAGGACATAGTGCATTTTCAAGTTCCAAATATTGTAGTTATCTCCATTAAGTTTCTCACCCTTATTCAAATTAGCTATGATGTTCTTTGAAGCCATAATTAATTCACAAACTCTTGGAAAAAAAAACATTCCAAATGCAACATCACTCTATTATGTTCATATACACATTACTAGTTGTAATTCGAAATTAAATTATTAGAAATACTATAAATGAATTAGATTCAAAAGTTCACTAAGTTCCTAATCATATCTTAATTCAAATATTATATGTTCTATAAGTTAATTTAAATTGCGCTCAAAAATAATTCTAGATGAGAATTCACTTGAATCCTACCAATCATAGAACACCCAATATATATAATAACATATATTTGGAAATAATGAACAAACTTTATAATATATATCATGAGTTCATTACATTATATGAAGAAATATTAAACATAATATTCACAAAATTAAATAAATAAATACAAGTCAATAGTAAGTGAATTTAACTCTCCTAGGTATTGATTCTTCAAAGCTAAGTATGTTCAAGATGTTGGGAATAATCTTTTTATGCCAAGGATAATTATAAATAGGGAATCTGGAAGTCTGAAGATTAGGATTTCTACTGAGTACAATGAACTTTTTCAAATTCTTTGATGTGTACTCTTCAACAAATAAATAGACTAGAGTTTCAAAAGTTCTAGTTTTCCCATTTAGAAAATCATTTTTGTCATCAGGCTCAGGCCAAAAAATTTTGGTTGAAGAATCATACAAAAAACTCTTAAGATTTTCTTTCAAATAATCAGGTAGGGTGTTGTACAATGCTATGTACTTTTCCTCATCACTGAGCATAAGACCTTTATGAGCTATCTTATGAATCATGTCATTGGCAGTCCTAATATGGTCAATAAGGGTGTGCTCGGGCTTCATTCTATATGCCATGAGATTAATTTTCAATCATTTAATCTTATCAATTTTGGCTCTTCTCCTTAAAGCAACATGAATACTTAATTCAAAGTTTAAAATAGGAATATATCTATTCCTTCTCAACCTTCTTTAAGAATTGAGTCTCAACATTCTCCTCAAGCGAGACATATTTCCTTAAAAAATAAATTAAGGAAAATATAAGTGAATGAGCCAAAAAATTAATCTCAAACCAACACAAATATAGAATAAATTTGATATACCACACTAAAAATAAATATATATTTGATGTATAAATAATTTCCCTCCTACTGGACTAATAGAATATAAATGTTTTATGTCCAATGATAACAGGTAATACCATCTAGTTCAGTTGGCAGAGCGCTAACTTCTATGGGCTTCACATGAGGGTTCCCATTATGATCAGATTTAATTCAGATTTAAATTTTCTTTTAATTAGTTTGAATATTAAACGACATGTAGTTTAACGTTCGACCAAAACTATATGTCGTTTTGGTCTTCTTCAACCTCTAAAATAAGAAAAATTCATTTTATGGTCCATTTTATGTGTTATCTCTTCCAAATTAAAGAACACATTGCATACTATAAGCAAATGTTAATTTCATAACTTAATAGGCAGTAAAAAAAAATCAAAAATAAGGCCAAAGTTACTATATTAATCTAGAAATAAAAATTCCAGAATGCAATCTTTTAAGATCTCAACTTTGGAAAATCATAACTTTCTCTACAAAATTCCAAAATTTTCATTCTTTATGTGGTTTTAAAGACCTCATATTCTGCTATAAGAACATATAATTTGTATGGCCTAAATCACAACAAATTAAGAGTAAAAATTACCACATTATTATGAAAATTTGGATTTTCATACCATAAAACAAAAAACAACCAATAAAAGCATAGGAAATCAACAATAATGCTCTGATACCAATGTTATAATTGCAGAATTAAGGATAGTAAAGTGTATGAACACTTACCTCTTGAAGAATCCACAATACTTTGATTGAATCTTTAAATGCTTGGCCCTTAATGTAAATCACTTGGAAATACACTTGTTTTTGGAAATACACTTGTTTCACCACCTTTTTTACTTCCATATTGTCCCCTTTGAATTCTCAGAGAGTTTTACAATGTTTTCTTGTTGTTCTTTTTCTTCTACATTTCACGTAGAATATATTTGAGTTTGGTTAACTGCATGGCAGTTACCAACTCAAAAATAACTTCTTTTATTTATTTATTATTTTATAATTGAAATGGGTTTAGGTCAACCCGTCATGGGCTATCCGACCCAAATTTTAACACACTCAATTGAGAAGATTCAATTGATCTTGTGAAAACTACTTCTTTTATTGATTTTTTATTAGTAATACATCTTCAGTTGTTGAATGTTCCAAATGTGAGGAACTTCATCACCTTCCTGTGAACCCTTAATTTTGCACCTCCAGCATATTTTTGGACCTAAATTTTTTTTGGTAAAAGTGCGGCGATGAACCGAAAGAATAACGGACGAAAATGGGCACGAAAACTAAAAGCGGCAATGCGGTTGCTGCACGGCAGCCCTGCGGTACTACAGAGCCTGCCTGCGGTTGTCGCAGGTGGCTCCTCCGGTATTGTAAAGCCAATTTGCGGCAATATTTTGTTGCCGCAAGAGGCCTCAGCGGTACCGCAGAGCTCCTATGCGGCAGCATGTCCTAAGTCCATTTTCTCATATCGAAATTCGCCCAAAATCATCCCCAAACCCTTCCACTATATATTTAGACCTCCCAACTCATTATTCTTCACCTCTTGGTTTGCTTGATTAGCCTTTGCATCAAGCAAACCATCCCTATAAACTTGATCCACCAAGGACAAGTTCTCTAGTTTTAAATTTTCTTTTATTTTTATTTTATTTTTGCTATACTACTGCTTCTTGCTTTGTTAAGCAAATTGGGTTGCGACTTTCCGAGCTGACCCGCTGAGTCAAAGTTCCCCGCCATCCGAGGCAAGCCCGCCGCCAAATCTCTAAAGCCGCTCAAGCACAAGGTAAGATTCTTTTCCTTTCTCTTTTAATTTTCTTTATTTATTTAATTTATTTTTCTCTTCTTAGGATTATTCTCTTCTTTCCCTTTGGGTTCCTTGCCTAATTCTTTTCTCTTAATTGATTCACTTATGTTAGTTAATTAAAATCTGAAATAATTCATTCAACCTGATAATCAATTAAAATCAATCAATCAATCAACTCAATCCATCAATCAATCAAAACATGATAAAGTGGTTTGACTAAATAAACCCCTTCGCAAAAAGGAAAAACTGCGTGGGTACTGATTCCCATTCAAAGTGATACGCAGGCATGTTTGGTCCAAGCATTGAATCCAATTAAAAATAACCAACTTTTCCCCTTATCACCTTCTTCACTTTAATTTAATTTCTTTTGTTATATTGATTTTATTAAGATTAGTTTGGGGAATGTGTGACTTCCCTGGAACCCATAGAGCTAGAGGAGGCATCCTCTAATTTGAATTTTTATTATAATTTTAACTTATTTATCTTTCTTTATTTCTTTCTTATTTCTTTTATTTACATAATCATGCATTTATTATATTGTACATGCACAATTCATGAAATTAATTTTAAGTCACAACTTTATTAAATGCCAAACTAATTAAAATAAATAGAAAATCTAGTCCCCGAATCCTCTTTGGTTTCGAGGCTAGTGATCTTTTTCCTTTAGGATATAATTGGAGTCAAAATGGGTTTTTACCTCATATTTTTCCAAATAAAAATAAAGTAAGGTGGCGACTCTAAATCAATTTTCAAAATCAACCAATCTAAGCCCGAGGGCTCCATCATGAGTACAAATTCAAATGAGCATTTTGATTCCCCTTTAGTGAATCAGACCGGTGCTCGGACAAGGCCTCACAATTGGCGACTCCACTGGGGACCACCTTCTTTTTAATAAAAAAAAATAAGAGGACTATTAATTGGTTAAAAAGTTTGGCTATAATATAGTTGTGACTTTCATGTATCACTTGCATAGGCTCTTTGCCTCCAAACCTAGTTATAGGGAAAAAAATGGATAGTGAGTAACATCGAGTGGGTAACCCTCCTTGGGTCTATTTGTCGATAGCGAAATCATCCACCTTGCGACGAATCCTTTGATCCTTTCAAAGGTGTAACGAGTAAGCACGTATTGTTGGACCAACGCAAGGCTCCTTGACTCATATGTGGTTAGGTATATCACTGCTCTAGTGTGACGGGTACCCAATTCAAACTATCCTTACCCTTTCATGTAATGAACCTAGAACCTGACCTTAGGTTATATGTACCACAATCAAAGCCTTAACAACTGCATCTTTCATGAAATATTTTTTCCATGCATATCATGCATTCATAATGTACAAAAGAAATGCATTCATTTTAAGTGGAACCTTGAACCAAAGAAGGGTCAAACACTCACCTCTATCCTAATCACCATTGCCCCTTATCCAACCCAAAACTCGGGTGCCCTTAATTCTAACCCTTAATCTTCATCACCTTGACCCTACCCCTTATCCAAGGTCACCTTACCCAATACCTTAAGCCCAACATACTACCCCTAAGCTTGACACCTTTAGCCCATTACGTTCAAGACCGACCCATTACCCAATAACTTAAGCCCTAACACCCTTGGCCCATTACCTTCAAAGACTGACCCATTACCTTCAAATCCTAAGCCCAAGACCTTGGCCTATCATTCCTTAGGAAATTTTCAAAGCCCAATGACGGTTGGCCCATAACACTATAGGGAATCCTTTTCCCTCAGAGTCTGTATTTCTCTACTCTCATCACTACCAATCACTCACTGGGTTTCTTCTTACTTTGCTTCAAGGTACCAATGGCTACCCTAACCACACTCATGACCAGTCTCTTTGAAAAGAAAGAGGAGAATTTTCAAGCTATTCTGAATGCTTAACAAACCCCATTGAAGGAACAAAGGCAATTCATTATTGAGGAAGTGCAGGCCATGATAATCAAGCTAACCTCAACCCAACCATCCCAAATCCGACCTTAGACCAAACCACCCTAAATCTAGATCAGGCCAATCCTCCTCCGGCCCAAGCCCATGCCTACACTACCTCTGTGCCAAACACCTTCACCCACTCTAATCCTTCCTCTCCTTTGAATCCTTTTCAGGGTAGGGAAATTTTCTCCCATCTAGACATCAAATTGCTCATGAAGAAACTGGAAGCTATGGAGAAAACCATCAAATCCCTAAAGCACTGTAGTGACCTAATTAATGTGGATAGCTTGACCTTGTTCCCTGATGCCAAGCTTCCTCCTAAATTCAAAATGCATGAACTCAAGAGATTTGATGAAATCGCTTGCCCTAAGACCCATCTAAAGATATATACGAGGGCAATGCAACCTTTGAGACTTAATAAAGAGCTCATTGCTCAACTGTTCCAACAATCACTAATCGGTGCTGCCAGGAGATGGTTCCTTTCAATAGACAAGAGCCAAAAAAGGACATGGGATAAAATTTGTCATGCCTTTATCAAGCAATATCACTATAACAGTGAAGTGGATGTCACTAGGCGTGACTTGGAAACTACTAAGCAACTTCCAAATGAGTCCTTCTCCATGTTCCTTACAAGATGGAGGGCTAAAGCTGCTCAAATGGTAAATCGACCAACCGAATAAGAACAGGTGGATATCATTATCAAGAACCAACTCCTAGCTTACCAAGCCCATCTGCTAACCCAATACCTGTACACCTTCAAAGCTTTGGTTGCGACCGCTTCAAAGATTGGAGATTGCATACAAAGGGAATCATTTCAAGATGAATTATCCACCACCAATCTGAATAGTGATGAAGAATCTGAACCCCATGACCTTTGAGGCTAAGACCGACATGCGACCTTCCCTTTAAAGCCAAATCCATCACTATGATCCATGTATCTTCACCAAAGTGGAAGCTAGACCCTACCTCACCCCACCTTACCTTTGCCTAAGTAGCATTTTATGGAGGAGTTCAAGCTCAATTGATCTGACTTGTCTAAGATTGAATCCAAATTCTAGTCCGAGTCTAAATCCAAATTCGAGTCTGAGTCCATGTTCAAAGTCCATGTTTAAAGTCCAAGATTGAGTTCGAGTCTTAATCTGTCATTTTTGTATTCTTCTTTTATTTTGTACTATCTTCTCTTTTTATAATAAAACATTTATGTTTTTCATACATTTCTCTTTTCTCATCTTTCTAGTTTAGTTTAAAATAGTCGCATCTCAAAAAAAAAAAAGATAAAAAATCAATGGATTTTGGCAAACATTTGCATTTCACTATGAAATCCACCATGATTTGGAAGAATCAAAACTTGAGGTGTTTCTTGTGCCTGCATCAGCAGCCGTTTCATTAGGTCCCAACCAAAAAGTAGTCAAGATAATAAAGAACACTGAATGGTGATCTCT
>CATKHJ010171083.1:0-11329 GCA_949750685.1 Vernicia montana | reverse complement strand
TATATATATATATATATATATATATATATATATATATATATATATATATATATATATATATATATATATATATATTCACCTTTTTAAATGTAAATATTTAAATAAATAAATATACTTTCTTATAAAATGAGATTTTAAAATAGTAAAAATTCATATATTAATAATAATAATAATAAAATATTTCTTTTAATTTTTTAAAATTTAATAATAATCAGATTTATAATTATATAAAAATTCAAAATGTTATAAAGTTGCATGTGGAGAACCACGAGTGGGCTGCTTGCGGTCAGGTGAGCAACGGCCAAAAACGACCTTGATGGTGGTTTGGGCAGTGGCAAGTGCGGTGATCTCGAATATTGCCAAGAATCTCAGTGCTTGCGAGATCCTGATCAGAGTTGTCTAAGGAATTTCCAGATAAAGGCTATTATGGTAGAACCCTGGGTCGATGAACTTCCAACGTTTGAATTAGCTAGATCCAACATTTTTTTTTTGGGGGGGGGGGGGGGGGGGTTTAAATTGTTGCAATTTTTGTTTATGATTTTAGTTATGGAATTTGATCTTAGTTGCTAATGTTTGAATTTGATTGGGTTTTCATTTCTATGGCTGAAATGAAAATTTTGATAGAAGATTAAGGGTATTTTAGTTTTTTTATAAGTTTTAACAGTAAAAATAGATGAAATGACTAATTTGTTGACATAATCAAAATTGAAGAATTAATTAGTTAGTTTCTCAAAAAATAGATATTATTTTGTGAATTAGGTTAAATTTCAAATACAAAATAGTAATTTATCCTTATTTTTCCCCAAAATTAGATGTTAATTAAAAAGAATTTTGAAATTCTTATTAGACTGTTTTACAATTTTTATTATTAAAATATGTGAAGTTTATCTTAAACATATTTTTAATAGTCTTTAATGAATATTTGCAATATAATAATTTTTTCAAATTTAATTCAAATGGTAACATGAAATGAATCTTATATGGTACTTCAATTAAAAGATAAGATGCGATTGGAAAACCAAACCAATTCACATGTATGTTATCCAATAATGGATAATGCTAGGAAAATTCTCATATTGACATTGACTATACCAATATGAGATATTCTTAATTCTCACTAAATTAATAAAAATTCCTATTATAATGGTTGATAGACTAAAAATAACCTCTAATAGACATAAAACACACGTATATAAGGAATCTCTATCATTTCTTATAAGAGGTAAAGGAAAGGTAAAGAAAAGGGGATTCCCTTTTTACTCTCTCTCTCTCTCTCTCTCTCTAAGAATAAAATCCTCTCAATTCTCTCAACTAGTTCACTGACTTGGGCATTAGAAGTTCCCTGAGGGTCAGCTTTTGGGAGCCCTTAACCCTATTTTTCTCTGTCTACATGTTATATCCTTCTGAGGGGCCCACCATCAACAGTACGAGTCGATTCTAGACTCATCAAATGGCGTCCTCTGTGAAAACTGGCACAAGAAAGTTGTGCTCCCACTCTTTTATTTTCACTGGATTCAATAATTATAGTCATTCTAATTTTCTCCGATCATCAATCAACAATTCAATATCATTTATAATAATAAAAAAATCAGAAAAAGCAAGCAGAAAAATAAAAAATCAGATCGAGGAGAGAGAAATTGTACCTGCCATCACTGATCTGCACATCTTCGGACGGCAGTAGCCTACACTGCCACTACCATCAGCTCTCCCATCATTTGACTATCTCGGGTGAAGCGGCAGCGGCGTGAACCATCAAGGGATGGTGGCGCGATCGCGGGAAGAAGCTTTCTGGTGACCGAAACTTCAATTGCAGATTCTGGCTGATCCACACCTTCGTTCCCGGTGATTTTTATTCCATTGGATTCCTCTCCTCCCCAGCTTAATTTCGGTACCAACCATGCCATCGATTTCTTGCCGGAGAGAGAGATAAAAAAAAAGACAAATCGAACCTTCTCGAGTCGATTTCGGCCAAACGGTGAAGAACGGGGGCAAGTGACACAAACCATGAGCTTCAGGGTATCAAGGCGATTCTGGAAATATCATCCTCGCTCCGGCGCCGAGGCTCTACTAGCGGGTCACTGGATTCCAGCGAATAGGTCCCACGCACCGGCGAAGCTCCAAAAAGGCAGAATTTCACATTTAAAGCGAATCCAAAGTTAGTTCATCGAAATTCCATCCCGGACGAGCGTTGGAATATTACAAATCAGTCAACCAAACTATAAAAATCAGCTTATTCAGCTTCACAGTGGATTTTATGAATCCGAAAATTATTTCAAGCAATTCTTGAGGCAAAGCATGCCAATCCAGATATGTTTATAATATTTCTCGCGCTTTAAATTTAATTTTATGTTATTATTTGTTTAAATATGATGCAAATATATCGATGATTTTGCATGAATAAATGATATGTTATGATTATGCAGCATAAAATACTATGCCATATTTGAGAATGACACACATGATTAATTGTGCATATTAAATGTCATTTTACATACAATTTATTGCTTAAAAATTAATATTTATATCGAAAGCATATTATTTTCCTAAAACAGATTCTGAGTGAATCTATTATTTTTGCGGGGGAGTAAGAGTCCCTCAAAGTGCATAAAATTATTTTTGTATACAAATCATTGTGCACAATTTAATTAAAATTCATTATTTGAATGAATTAATTTGAATTTACAACATGCTATATATGTAAAAATGCTACTAAATTACTTAAAGTCTATTCAGACTTCACATAAACTCATGATGCACATGAATATTTTTCTGAAAATATTGCCATATAGCCAGAATGAGCATCTTATATGAACTTGTGATTCGTAAATCACACATCTTATATTTTATCTATAAATATGCTTGTATAATTCCTGTTTGTGATAGGAAATATTACAGAATTTGTCATTTGACGTGAATAGCAATGTTCGACTTGGCAAAAAAGCATCAAGGATAACAATGCTCAACTCGGCAAAAAATATCAAATTATTCAAACCAGTTTACGAGCTGCATACAATAAAAGACTATTGGGATAAGCTCAAAAGAGGAAAGTAGAGGCAAATGGCCAAATGTGACAAGTACTCCAGGCGAAATCCTAATAGATAAAAGCCCTCGTTAAACCAAGGCAAAGCCCCTGCAAGAGGGAAGAAAGACCTAGCGAGATTCTAGGCAAAATACTTCTCGTTAAGGCGAGATGGGCTTCCTAAAGAAGGAAGTAAAAGCCCTGGTAAATTCAGGTGAAAAGACCTAGCGAGATTCTAGGAAAAATATACCTCGTTAAGGTGAGATGGGCTTCCTGAAGAAAAAAGTAAGAGCCCTGGTGAACCCAGGCAAAAAGACTAAATGAGATTCCAGGCAAAATATACCTCGTTAAGGCGAGATGGGCTTCCTGAAAAAGGAAGTAAGAGCCCTGGTGAATCCAGACGAAAAAACCTAGTGAACTCTAGGCAAGAGATCAAATTCAGATACAAAGCTTGATGAAGTGAAAATAAAGAGCCAAAAAGACTTACACTTTGTCCACGAAACTACTAAGGAAAAAGTTACCTCTTTGTTGTTGGGGGGGAGGAAGAGATGACTCATTACAATAACAACTAAAGAAGTCTACAGAAAGAATCTAAATGATTAAAGACTCATGTCATAAAAATAACTCTTAAACTCTTCATAGAAGCTACTCAACTACATAATAGTTTGACCGAGAAATAAACAAGACAAAGACAAAGTGCTCAAAAACTATACAAGGCATGCAAACAAAGGAAGTTGTTTGAAGACAAGCCATTTTATTTTAGCAAATAATATTGTAATTGTATAAAGTGTGCAATCATTTGAATGTACTTGTAAAATAAAATCATGTATTTTATAAAGGATTATAAAAAAAAAAAAAAGAAAATTTATTATTATTATCATTTAAGTCCTATTAAGATCAACTCAAAAGATGAAAGTCTAGGCGAAGAGTTAGATATGACAAGTAGTCCAGGCAAAAGTCCAATAAGCAAAAGACCTTGTCAAGGTAGGGCACCAAAAGACCTAGCGAACGTTAGGCATATTATTATTATTATTATATAAGTCCTCATCTGGCGAGGCAGATATATGAAGACCTCTAGGTGAGGTGGATTTCTAAAGACCTAATGAACGTTAGGCATATTATTATTATTATGTAAGTCCTCATTCGTCGAGGCAGATTATTATATGAAGACCTCCTGGTGAGTCAGATTTCTCAGTCCTCAACAGTCAAAGAAGATTATCTATATAAGTCCTCATTTGGCAAGACATATTATATAAAGACCTCCTGGTGAGCCAGACTTCTCAATCCTCAACAATCAAGGCAGATTATTATAGAAGACCTCCTGGCAAGTCTAACTTCTTAGTCCTCAACAGTCGAGGCATATTATTATATGAAGACCTCCTGGTGAGTTGGATTTCTCAGTCCTCGATAGTCGAGGCAGATTATCTATATAAGTCCTCGTTCGACGAGACAGATTATTTAAAAACTTCCAAGTGAGGTGGATTTCTAAGTCCTCGATAAAGTCGAGGTAGATTATTTAAGTCTTCGGTCATCGAAGCAAAATTTCTAAGTCCTCCACAAGTGAGGCATGATTTATCTAAAGTCCTCTATCAATGAGGCAAGTATTCTCAAAGACCTCTAGGTGAGGTAGATTTCTAAGTCCTCGATAAACGAGACATATTATCATCTAAGACCTCAAAATACGAGGCAATTATCATTATTACATAAGTCCTCAATTGACAAGGCAAAGCAGAATTTTCAAGTCCTCAATAAGTCGAAGCAAATTATTATTTAAGTCCTTGGTTAGTGAGGCAAATTATTATTTAAGCAAATTATTATCAAGGAGTAGAGGGCTTCGCGAGTTTTTAAAGTTCTGGATAAGTCGAGGAAAATTATTATTTAAGTCCTCGATTAGCGAGGCAAATTACACGAAGACTTCTATCAGGGAGTGGGGGGCTTTGCAAATTATATAAGTCCTCTATGTGAGGCATGGGTTATTAAAGTCCTTTATGTAAGGCATATTATCTAAAGTCTTCCATTAGTGAGGCAAGTTTTCTTGAATACCTTTATGAGAGGTGGATTTCTAAGTCCTCATTTAGCGAGGCATATTATATGAAGACCCTCTAGACGAGGCATGATTTCTCTAAGTCCTCAGTGAGTGAGGCAAGATCTATCTAAAGCCCTCAATTGACGAGGCATCAAAGACCTCTACACAAGGTGGATTTCTTAAGTCCTCGACAGACGAGACACATTATTATTATCAAAGTCTTCTACTGGGAGCATGATTCCTTACCAGCGAAGCACACTATTATTATATATGACCTCACAGTAAGGCAAATTATCATTATAAAAGTCCTCTATGAGCAAGGCAAATATTATTATTATTATTATTATTATTATTATTTGAGTCTTCGGTTGATGAAGCAATTCGTCCGAAGACCTCCTTCGATGAAGTGAGGCTCTAAAGTCTTCGGCAGACGAACCAGCTTATCTGAAGACCTTTGTGAACAAGTTGATGAAGCAATTTATCTAAAGATCTCCTTTAGCAAAGTGAAGCTCTAAGGTCCTCGATCAACAAGGCATATATTATTATTATTATTTTGAGTCTTCAACAGACGAAGCAACATATATTATTATCATTACTTGAGCCTTCGATGGACGAAGCAGCTCATCCAAAGACCTCCCTTGGACTGACGAAGTATTCTATCTGGTGACCTTCTTTGGCGAGGCAAACTTTTAAAATGCTCTGTTGATGAATTAAACTATTCGAAGATCTCTATCAGCAAGCCAAATTATCTAAGTCCACTAAGCGAGGCACTTTGCTATGTTATAATCCCTCTTCCAGCGAGGTGATTTCATCTGAGTTCTTTATCAGTGAGGAATATTATATGAGACCTCTTAGTGAGACATGATACTTATTATGACCTTCCTTAAGAAGGAACACTATTCGAAAACATCTAAAGGAAGAAAATATTGAAGCTATTTGGAAGACTTGAAGCTACTCGGAATCTTTAAGTCTAGATAATGTGGCATCGAAGACCTAAAGCCATTAAAGACTATAAGACCACACCATAATGTGGTAATCATATTGTCTCTAGACTGAGCTCTTTAGCTTACCTCATTATTCAGGCACCCATTTGCCTCTAGATTGAGCTCCTCAGCTAGCCTTCATCATTCAGGAACTCAACTGCCTCCACATTGAGCTCCCCAGCTAGCTATATCATTCAGGCATCCAGATGCCTCCAGTCCGAGTCACTTGATTATTCAGGCACCTAGTTGCCTCTAAATCGAGCTCCTCAACTCGCCTTCATCATACGGGCATCCAATTGCCCCAACATCGAGCTTATTAGCTCACTTTATCATTCAGACATCCAGTTACCTTCATATCGAGCTATTACGCTCGCCTCTCCATCTAGGCACTCAGTTACCCCCAGATAGAGCTCCCCAGCTCACCTCATCATTCAGGCATTCAGCTGCCTCTATACTAAGCTCCTCATCTCGCATATCTCTATTTATCCAGTTACCATCATATCAGGCTTTCGTGCTCACCCCCCTCCTCTCATTCAAGCATCTAGCAGCCTTCATGTCAAGCTCACCAGATGCACTCAAATTGGCAATTTTATCTATAGTACTGATGAATCACAAGCAATGAACTACTCCCTTAGCCTTCTCTTCGATATGCTTGACCAAACTAGAGAGTTGGGGCTTTTGATAAGGACCAAAAATGACCTTCAATAGGTAGAGGACACGTGTATATAGGGAGTCCCTATCATCCCCTGTAAAAGGTAAAGGAAAGGTAAAGAAAAGGGGATTCCCTCTCTACTCTCTCTCTTTAAGAATCATATCTTCTCAACTCTCTCAACTAGTTCACTGACTTGGGCATAAGAGGCTCCCCCGGGGTCAGCCCCCAGGAGCCCTCGATCATCTTTTTCTATGTCTAAAGGTTTTACCCTTCCGAGGGACCCATCATCAATAGTACGAGTCGATTCTAGACTCATCAATGGTGAATATGAAGACTTGAACTTAAGCCTCCGCTCTCTTCTTTAGAGATTTTTTTTTAAAGAACAAAATTTGACCACAAGACTAAAACACAAACCGAGTTTGAGCATGTCAAAAACCAAAATTTGATTCTTATTCATTTAGAGGGCCTAGGATAGAGAGATCAGAGATGTATGGCGATAAAAATGCAGTCTGGGTTAAGCTTGGGCCGCATTTATTATTATACTAAGCCCAAACCTTCTCAAACATCAGGTTCAAATTAAATGTATAGATCAAGCCCACAACTAATTTGGTTCGTTTAACTTAGGAGTGTAAATGAATCAAGTCGTTTGCGAGCAGCTCGGTGTTCGGTTCGATAAAAGCTCATTCGCGTTCGGTTCGATAAAAGCTCATTCCCGTTCGGTTCATTTTATAAACGAGCCAAGCTTAAGCCTTACTTTAAGGCTCGGCGAATAAATGAGCCAAGCTTGAGCAAAGTTAAGCTCGGCTCGATTAGGCTCGTGAACATTATAAGCTCGTGAACAGATACACAAACATATTGATTAATAAGCTCATGAACAGCTCAATTATTATTATTATTTTGGCACTCCCAAAAAAATATTTTAATACTCCTATAAGTTTTTTGGTAATTCAATTTCACTAAAATATATATACTCTTAATTAACATAATTCAATTTCAGCGCGTCAGTACGACGTGACAGTGGCCGTCGGTTCGGCTGGTGGATCCGCCATCCTTCACGGTGGCAGATCCGCAACCCGTCCTAGCTGCTGGTCCCCCTGCACCTCTAAAATGATATTTTTGCCCTTTTTAGTACGAATTTCAGCTGCTAAAGCCTTACCCTTTTGGTCTTTTCACTCTTCCATTACTCAAAATACCCCCACCTTTATTTCCTATAAATACTCCCTCCATTTCCCATTTCAAAACACCCCTATAACTAGTATTGATTGCTATCTACTACTCTCTCTCTCTCTCTCTCTCTAATTAATCTTTCATACTCACTCTAGGTAGCCACTTTAATTAATTAAACTCTCTTTGATTTTAATTAGTTTTCACTCAATTTGATTAATTAATCATTTTAATTAATCACTTTAAAATTGGGTAATTAAATAATTGATCATTTTAAATTAATCTCTTTTAAGGTTAATTTACTCCAATCCATCATCATATTCTCGCTCTTCTAAACAAAACTCCAATTCGGTAAAATCATCCACCGATCACATATACCAAAAAAGAATGTATAAACCCTTATTCTCACTCAAACATCTAATCAAATCAATCCAATCAAACTGATTAATCCCTAAACTCTTCCACCTCACCGTGAAATGAATTACGTGAGTTTTGATCCCCATTTAATGGGATACATAAGCACGCTTAAAATCTAAATCCAAGTCTCAAATCCAAATCTCAATTAATATCCTTCCCCTTTTATTTTCAATGTAACTATCAATTTATGTTTTCTTATAAATTTTAATTAGCGAATTTAATTATTTTAGAGTTAAGGAGTGACTTGTGGTTCTCCTAGAATCTATAAAGACTAGAGGGAACACTCTCCTTATCTTGTGGATATTTTTTTAATTACTCACTCTTTATTTTCCCATGCACTCATAATTATGTCATGATCATGCACTTTAAATCGTAATTAATACTTGTCATTCATTAAATCAATTTTTAAGTCAAATCAAACTTAGAAGTCAAATTTATATTATTTAAAACCAAAAATCTAGTCCACAAGTTCAATTTGATTCGAAGGCTAGTGATTTTATCCTTGGGTAAATTAATTGAAGGTTAATGAATTGGAGTCAATTTGAGTTTTTTCTTAATTTTTTCATTTAAATAAATTAGGGTGCCGACTCCCGAATCATTTTCCAAAATCAAATCATTTTTTCGAACGATAGTCATTCCAATAGTGAGCACCGAAACTTGTACCTACACCCCCTTAAAAATCGATCGCCTTTCCTTAAGGCTCCCGAGCGAGGGAGCGTTTGAGCAATGCCTCACATTCACACATAGACATGTTTAACCTAATTATCGGTTTCGGTTTGAAACCGGCGATTTTTATTTAATAAAATAGTCAAACCGAAACCATAATCAATTTTTACGATTTCGGTTTCGGTTTTGGTTTGATATCTATTTCTTTATTATGGTCTGAAACTAGTTTCGAACCGATTTTTTTATTACATTAATTTTGATTAAAAAATTAATATAAAATAATTGAATAATTTAAAATAAAATTTTAATAAAAAATGAAATTTATTAAAATACAATTATATATTAAAAAAGGCTTACACTTAATTCTTACGTTAATTAAGTTATCTACGAATTATCTTAAAATTAAGAGAAATCAAAACCCGCATAGTTCTCGATTTAGATACGTTTACTAGTACAAACGTGTTGAACAAATTTTTTAATGGTATTTTTTCCCTAAAATATATATTACAAATAATTAAATGAAACTAAATAAAAGTGTTGTAATAATTAGGCATGACCAGTTTAATAAAATTATCGATTTCGATTTGAAACTGACAGTTTTAATTTTGATCCAATTTTTAATTAAAACCAAAAATCAATTTTGATTTTGATTTTATTTAACTGATTTTGATCCGATTCAATGATTTAAGTCCATTTTGATCACCCCTACTCACACATCATTTATTCATAGATATTATATTTTAAAATGTTTTTTTTTTATGGCATGGGACCTTATCTGGAACCTACTAAAATACAGTAGTAAAATCAATAATTGAGTTCTTACATAGATTTCCTTTTTCGTATAATAAAATAATTAAAATGAATAAAAAAACTCAAGAATTAATTTAGTTGATAATAAATTTTACATCTTTCTTTTAGAGTGAGTACCCAAAAAGTAATTTTTAATTATAATAAGCGGAGTACAGGGTGTGTTATCATATTTATTTGCAAGAAATCAGCCCCAAAATATCTGTAATTGATTAAAATTATTATATAAAAATTGTTTTGGGGTGTGAGAATCGGAAGAAATTCTTAGGTAGACTTAATGTACCACTTTATTTATAGACTAAATGAATAAGAATAAGACATATTAATTAATGATGTCATATTAATGATTTTACATTGCATTATTAATTAATGTGCCTTATTTTTATTGATTTAGTTTATAGATGAGCTGGTAAACTGAATCTACCTAAAAAAAATTTCGAGAATCGAAGAAAAAGAAAATGCATTAGCTAAATTCAAGGGTATGGTGATCTGTTGAACATAGGTCCATAACGCACGATAATGAGAGCTGAGGGAGTATTATATACCCATCCCAAAAATAGAATTGCAAAGAAAAGAAAAAATGGGAGTTGTAGAAGAAGCACACAGCGTGAAGGTTTTGGGTTCAGGAGAACAAGTTATAGTCTTATCTCATGGATTTGGGTCTGATCAATCAATTTGGAGGTACTTAGTGCCATACTTGCATGGTTGAAGATTATAAGGTGATTTTGTATGATAATATAGGTGCTGGTACTACTAATCCAGATTATTATGACTTTGAAAGATACTCAAGTATTGAAGGGTTTGTTTATGACTTACTTGCTATATATATTAGAAGAATTACAAGTCAAGTCTTGTATTTTTATTGGTCACTTTGTTTTGAGTATGGTTGGTGCCATTGCCTCTGTTTTTGGCCCTAATCTATTCTCTAAACTCATCATGCTCTCTGCCACTCCAAGGTAATATCTATGCCTTTGTTATTTATTATTGTTATTGTTATTTTGTTTTAAAATTTATGAAGGTTAAGTGAATGAAATTAATATATTTGTGAATTTTAATTATTTAGTAAATCTGATATATTAACTAAGTACGGTAGTTTAGTACATCTAACTAATAATAAAGTGTCACACTTTGTTGGGAAGAGTCGGCCGGAACCATTTGATGTGTCGCTCACTTGGACTCCTATTTAATAATCTTGATACACTTTCTTGCTCATGGCATCTCTTGTTGTAGGCAGGAGGAGTGAGCATGGGACGCGGGTATTCCGATTCGATCCGAATGACCGAACCGACAAAATTTCTATTAATGAAAATCCCTAATACCTGAAATAATATCCGAATCGAATTGAACCGATTATATTATTGTGGTACGGTACGGGGATTTATATAAACCCGTTCCGAGATCCGACCCGACCCGAAATTGAACCGTACCGATTTGAAATAACCGAACACCGAATCGAATATATTATATAATTTATATATGTTATAATTTATTAAACATTACATTTTACAATTTTACTTAAATTTACATAATATTATATTATTTATTATTTTCAATTAATTTAAATAACTTCTACTAAACTAATTAATATATATGTA
>CATKHJ010171024.1:0-11724 GCA_949750685.1 Vernicia montana | reverse complement strand
AAGTGAAAGAAGAGGAATGAGATTTATTTTAATTGGATTTGATGCTTTTTAGATAAGCATGCCTACGTATCCCTTCGAATGGGAATCAAAATCCACGTAGTTCGCCCTTCTTGCGAAGGGGGGGAGGGTTATTTAAGTCTTAACCTTTTATCATGTTTCAGTTCATTGATTAAAAGGCGAGTTGGTTGATTTTAATTAAACATAATTTACCAAGTTGTTAATTAGGTCAGTTTTAATTAACAAGAAGAGGATCAGAACAAGTTAATTATTTCAGTTTCTAATTAACATGCCTCTTAAAGTGATAAAAAGAAAGGGACTGAAGAGAAAGGGATTATATAAAAGAAAAGGGGAAAGCAATAACTAAGCTAGAATAAAGGAAATAAAAAAAGGGGATAAAAGAAAAGGGAAACATGCAAAGAATAGGGGAAGAAAACAATAACAATAAAGCAATATAAAAAGAAACTAAGCTAAAAGTAAAACAAAAGCAAACAAAACAACAAATAAGCGATACAAACTTCAAAACAAATAAATAAATAAATGAAAAAGAAAGAAAATAAATACCTTTTAAAGACGAGGCTTGGGGATGCATGGATGGAGCGGACGACCGGATTGCAATTCCACTTTGACTCGATTTGGCGGAACCAAAGCCTCCGAACGGCTACTAGGATGGCATTGTTGGGATTCCCTCGAACTGACTTGAGGAGAGGAACCTCGAAACGACCACCCAAAACCAAAAAAGAAATTTTGAACTAAAAAGGCATGTTCTTTTCAAACCAACCTTAAAAACTGTATGCTTATAATCAATTAAGCTTGATTTAGCATGTGGTGAGTGTAGAAATGAGTTAGGAAGGGGGGTTTATGTAGGTAAAGGGGCTGAGAACAAATTGCACATTTTCCAATGTAGGAAAACTAATCAGAAATGCATAAACCGCATAGAAGCATTCTGGGACTGCACACAGGGGATTTTAGACCGCATAGCACAAGCTGGGACCGCACAAGACAAGGTAGAACCGCATAGGCCTTGTGCGGTTCCTGGGGGCCCCTGTGCAGTCACCTAGGCCAAAACATGGTCGGTTTTTCGATTTTTTCAATCCTTTCTTGCCCGTTTTAATTTTCGAGTCCTTTTTGCATGTCCGTGGGTTTAGATGGTGCGAAATTCAAGGTTCACAATGAGAAGTGGGATTCGATGATAAAAAATATGAAGGGTGATATATATGATCATGAAGGAAAGTAGTTGAATGACTTTTCTTCCTTTTATGGTGTGGTTCATCACATTCTTGTTGATCGTTAGGCAAACAATAACACTTCACTTCACTGTTTAGCTCATTTATTGAATCCAAGGTGAGTTTCTTTTCTAATTCTTTCATTCTTATTTTTGAACTCTATTTTTGTTTTTTAATTTTCTTTGGGTTTATTTTTCTTTTGAAGGTATTATATTGATAAATGGCTTCAAGAAGGAAAAGGTAGATTTTCGCCACATATGAATGGGGAAGTATCTATAGAAAGAAACAAATGTTTTATGAGAATTTTCTTAGATGTTAATGAGCGTGTTAAAGCTAATGATGAGTATGCTAACTTCTCTCTCAAAAGCGGGCCATTTGGGGATCCTGATTCTATTGGTAGTAACTATGAGACAGACTCTAGGAAGTGGTGGGCATGCTATAGTTCAAGTGCACTATTGCTTCAAAGGTTGGCTTTTAAAGTTATTGCACAATCTACTTCCTCTTCTTGTTGTGAAAGAAATTGGAGTATTTATTCCTTCATTCATTCATTTAGAAGGAATAAACTAACTCCACAACGTGCTGAAGATTTGGTGTTTATTCACAACAATCTCCGTCTTTTATCAAAGAGCAATTCCTAATATTATGATGAGAAGACTAAAATGTGGGATGTTGGTAGAGATGAATTTGGGAGCTTGGAAGACATTAGTGTTCATGGGATGGCTAACCTCTCTTTGGATGAACCAGAACTAAAGCGTGTGTTATTCAATGAAGATGTTAATGAAAATATGGAGAATAAGGAGGATAATCAAGTAGAAGAAATTCCATGAATGTCTTGTAATGTGTTTTCTTTTTTGAATGTAATTCCATCAAGTACTACTATTGTCTATTATTAGTTTGTATTATGAAACTTATAAACAATTGGTTTTTTTTTTTTTTTTTATAAAAAATTCGTTTGTTATTATCTATTATCATACTATGTAATTTTGATCTTAATGATTGAATAATTATTTAAATACATATATATATATATATATTTATAAAAGTAATATTTGCAAATATACCCTCATATTTTTTATATTTGCGCATTTCCCCCACGTTTCTTTTCCTATATTTTTTTAAAATACCGTTTTCACGTGTCCGTTTGCCCGTTTCCATTTCCATGCAACATAGATGATGCCTCAATGGCTATGAATGGGAGAAAATCAATGATGATGCCCCAATGGTTAGAAATGATGGAGAAGCCTCAATGGCATGGTCTCAATGACTAAATGATGGAGAATGGATCCTCAATGACATGGTCTCAATGACCAATTATTGAAGAATGGAGCCTCAATGGCACAGTCTCAATGATTAGATGTTGAAGTAGCCTTAATGAAATGATCTCAATGACCAGATGATGAAGAAAGCAGCCTCAATGGCACTGTCTCAATGACTAGACAAAAAAGAAAGCAACTGCAATGGCACGGTCTCAATGACCATAAGGAGAAGAATGAAGCCTCAATGGCATGATCTCAATGACTAGATGGAGAAGAATAGAGACTCAATGACATAGTCTCAATGACCAGATAATGAAGAATATAGCTTCAATGGCATAGTCTCAATGACTAGATAGCCCCAATGGCTATTGATGATGAAGTCTCAATGACAGACAATAAAGAAGACAGTAATGACAATGAAGTAGAAGACAATAACCAATGATGAAAGGACAATGATGAGACAACAATATGAAGAAGACAACAATGACAATGAAGAATACAATGGCATGATAAAGAGGAAGAACTTAAGAGCAAGGTTACAATGGAACAATCAAAAAGAGGAGCATAATGACTACCTCAACGAGTCGAAGCAATCTCGAAGAACTGATGTGAACCCATTATTTTTCACCCCACATCCACACAAAAAAAAGGTAGTCAGGCTTGCGGCTGCCGCAGGATGTCCCTATGGTATCACAGGGCTAGAACTTGGGCCTTAGGTTGTATATATCCTAATAAATGAAGCCTTTGTATGATTGCATAATCATGAACTATTTTTTTTCATGCATCCATAAAGCATAAAGAATGCATTCAAGTATAGGTTGTACCTCGAACCGATGTAGGGTCAACCCCAAGACCTAAACATTCACCTCTCTCCAAACACCTTCATCCATGAACCCTAAACACCAAAAACCAAAGCCTCAGACCTCAAAGTCTTAAACCCTAAATACTCTTACCCCTTTCATCCAAAAAAACACCTTTACCCTAAACATTTCCCCTAAGTGTGAACCTTAAACATCTTCAACCTTAAACCTTAAACCAAGAACCCTAAAATGCCATTACCCTTTATCCAACCCTAAAACTCACATCCACTTCCTAACCATGAATCTAAACCTCACTCTCACCTAAAGACCTAAACACCTTAAGTCTCAAATACCAAAAAATTTCTTTCATCCTACCCTTTGCCCAAAATCACTTGCCTCAAAATTTTCAAAACCAACCACATTACCTTTAAGCCTAACATCATTGGCCCACAATACCTTAGGAAATCCTCAAATCCCAAAACACTTGGCCTATAACATCATTTGCATTCCAACCCATGCCCTCATCACCTTTTCATACCTCTTCCCAAACACTTACTTGATTTCTTTGGTTTGACTTCAAGGTAGCAATGGTCGCCCCAATCAATATGGATACCCTGATCGCACTGATGACCAACCTCCTTAAGAAGCTATAGGATAACTTCCAAGCTATTCTCATCTCTGCCCTTAATGCTCAAAAAGCCAACTTTAACCAAGCTTTAACCATCTAACAGACCTGCTTTAATAATGCTTTGGTCCATCTCACTACCGCTCTACATACCTAACAAACCAATTTCACCTATGCCTTAAGTTTCCAATGCCAATTCATCATCGACGAGGTAAAGGGAATTATGAACCAAGTTAAGCCCACATATGTTGCTCCTATGATGGACCTAATCAATAATGGAAAAATGACTAAGAGTGCCACACCACCAGTCTTAAATGCCAATGTCACCCTAGATCTTACTACCCCATCAATCCCAAACATCAAACTTTCCCCTTCTATGAATCCTTTTCAAAGTGAGGAAAATCCTACTCCTCCGAATACCAATAAGACCTTAAAGCTCAACATGAATGTGCTTAAGCAAGCTCTCACAGTGGAGAAAAGATGCGAGAAGTAGCACATGTACCCCCATTACCTCTACCAAGGGGAAGAATAGGGAGATAGCTGCCATCACCAACCAATGACCCTTGAAATAGGGAAGGATGGAATTCACTGATTTGGGTATGCCTTTAAGTATAAGTTACAAAAAGGCTTTAAAACTTAATTTGGTAACACCTTTAAAACTAAAGGCACCACCAAACCCTATGCCCAAAAGCTACAATGTCAATGAATACTACGAGTACCACCAAGAAGCTGACAAAACATATATGTGCAAAAATTTGAAGCACAAAATCTAGGACCTCATTGACAATAAAGACATCATCCCTCCTAGACCAAATATTCCCACCGATTTTTGAGCCACCATCGACTTTGTCAATTCTGGAAGTTCATGAGCAGAAGGATTGGGAAGAAAACTTGGAGGTTACTCTCTTTGAGCAAGTCTTCATGATTGAAAGTAAAGTAGAGACAAACCCCACCTTACTTTATATCACCAACCAAAATCCAAATAGCATAATATGGAAGGGTTCAAGCCCAGGTAAGCTGACTTGTCTGAATTGGGTCCAAGTCCAAATCTCAAAATCCAAGTCCAAGTCTGAGTCTATCATCTATCTTCTTTTTTCCCTTTTTGTGTATTTCTGTTGACCATATTGGTCCCTTTCTTTATCTTGTAATAAGTCTTCTTTTATAATAAGATATTTACATTTTCTTCTCATTATTCATACACTTCTCTTTTTATCTTTCTTAAGTGGATGAGCTACCAAACAAAAAAACAAAAAAACAAACAAAAAAAGATAAAGAATCAATAAATTTTGGCAATCATTTCCATTCCACCATATCCATGATTAGAAAGGGTCGAAAGTTGAAGTTTTCTCGCATCATCAACCGCTTCATCAACTCTCAACTGAGGGAACAATCAAAAGATAATCAAATGATGGGTTTTTCATAAAAAAACATCATCCATAATTACTCCATCAACTTCCAACAGGTGGAACAATCGAAGTAAAAGGTGATCCAATGCACTTACCTATTACACTTTGGGCAATAGAACTTCACAACAAAAGGGCAACAATTTCAAAATAACCTTAATATCCTCAAGAAGATTCTCACTGGACCAAGAGTTCAGGGAATTGGTTTAGGCAAAAGATAGGGCTCAACATAAAGAAAGCATTGGCCCAAATCATGGTGGAATGACTTTTCTTATTCAAAGTGCCAAATTTCATTGATTCAATATCATTGTTAAAAAATAAAAGAGAGAGAAGAAAAAAGAAGAAAAGAGTTCGCTAAATTGAAAACTCGAAAGGGTGGCTCGAGCAAAAGTTAGAGCTAAACATATATAATAATAAAAGAAAATATAGCTCTTCCTACCCATATCAAAATCATCTTCCTTCTTAGTGCACACCTTTCAAAATATCACTCCTTCCTAAAAGCTAAAATAGTTAAACATTCTACCTCTCCTTAGAGTCACCTTTCCTAAAGCATCAACCTATCAAGCCAAGGTGCCCTTATCCCTCATTAGGGGCATCTCCTCCAAAGACATCATCCTTTATCCCTCGAGTCATTGTTTGTCCATTCATCATGTCTCTTAGCTATGACAGCTGAATAGCCCTTACCTTTCATCAAGGGCATATCTTATAGAGTCACCATCATTCGTCATGTTATCTCATAGCTAAAGCAGTTAAGATGCCATTATCCATCATCAGGGGCGCATCTTCTAAGTCATCGTCCCATAAGTTCAAGCCATCACTCTTTCCCTAAAGCTAAACAGTTATTCCCCTCCTCATAGTCATCTCTTTGAGCCATTCATAGTTAATAGCAGAGTCATTTGTCTTTATGCCAATCATTATTGTCAATCATTATGAAACTCTTTCGAGTAAATACTCAGCATATCAAAGTCATCATCCTATCTCTTAGCTAAAGTAGTTGAGTTGTCTATACCTTCCTAAAGTCGTCTATACCTTTCAAGCCATAGCTAAAACAATCAATATGCCCTTATCAAAGGGCACATCTTCTGAGTCATCATCCAAATCAAATAACCCATTTTTTCATTCCCAAAGGTTCGTCCTTCTAAGCATTGTCTTCTAAGTCAACCCTGTTGAGTCTAGCTAACAAAGCGTCACCACAATATTCCCGTCATCCTAAGATTTTCTTCAAATCTCAGACAATAAGATAGTTCTGCTTATTTTCTCCATAAATCATGCTACAACAGCAAAATTATACAACCTCACCAACACTTTTCAAAAGGTCCAACAAAAAATCTTTAAAACCCAAGTCCCTTGGCAAAACCAAAGCCATACATATACTATCATCCTCCAAGCCCTTGGAAAAATCTTCCAAAAACCTCTCAAAGGACTCCATCAACCATTGTTCAAGCCCAAATCCCATGACAAAATCAAAATTGATCGAACCTCTTAACCATCAATCCGATAAATCATCCCTTAAAAACCAAGTCCCTTGGCAAAACCAAAGCCATGCATATGCTATTATCCTTTAAGCCTAAAAAGTCCCCAAAAGCCATGTCAGAGGGCAAACCCTTAACCTTTGGGCCACACAGAGCAAACCATCAGACTCATTTGATAGATATCCTATAAATCTCCTTAAAGCTGAAACGTTCAACATTGTACCTGAAGTAAAACCAATCAAAATTCCAAATCACCCTTGGAAAGCCCAAACCAATAAATTGTCATTGAAGCCCCAAAGCCCTTTTTGGTATAAATACCTCAAACAAAATAAATCCTTTAGTCCAAACCCTATCAACTCAAGGTCGAACCAGACCTAGACTAAGTATGATTTTAAACCATCTCCAAGATGTCACACCCTATCTTCAGAGATGTGACGGTCCTAGGGCATAGGAAGACATAAGGTCACTTAAACTGGTAGAACCCCTTAGCCCATGCTATACTATACTAAACATTCATTAAACATGCCCCCAGGATCCTAACCAACAATAGCATTTCTTACACTCATCTTATACTGAAAGTATACATAAAGTATACCAAACATATACCAATATCCGTTGAATATACTCAACATATACTCTATATATCCATCATGTACTCATTTATTTACTGGTTCATTATTGATTTGTTATTACATATTTTATATCACCTTTATTATAATACTTAGTTAACTCATTATCAATTAATTTACACAATACTATTAACTAACACCACTTAATGTACATATGAAGCTCTATGATGACGAAGGACCTCAACACTTTATCATGTAAGGATTTTGAGATGAATCTTACCCAACAACTCAACATGACCCAAGTGAAGAAGGATACTTGAGGTCGCCTTGCCAAGTCTTCTAATCACCTGAAAAGCATAATCAACTGAGAGGTAAGTTAAACTCAGTAAGCAGATGGTATGCAAACATAATATGTAAGTAATAATATAAATGATACAATATGGGTCAATGATAATTGATATCAATAAGAGTTATTAATCAGTGGATAATTGGTCATTATTATTTTTAGCAGCAATCAATAAATTTGGAAGCGGTGTGCTTCTCACTTGTAATCAGTAATAATAGAGGGGCAATTAATGCCTTTCTCACTCATAAACAGTATTCAGAGCACAAGACTAATCATGTCTCATGGCTAGGACTATCGCTCCTAGCTGAGGTGGATACACTATCCCTATCTGGCGGGTCTTCTTACCATATGACCCCACATCAAATGGGAATTTTTGCTTTATCAACAGGAATTTCAATATCAAACATCACCTGTTTAGTTTGGAACATATGAATCTCATATATTAGAAGTAGCTTATATCATTTAAACACATGAATAATATGGAAGTCTTATATATAGAAATATGTAGCTATAATATAGTTTTAATGAGCATGTCACATGAGGATTTAATAAATTAAAATGGCTCGGTTACTGGGAATGGAAATTCAAAGGGGGCTTAAGGGTCGAACAATGTTCAATAAGGAATTTTAGCTTATAAATTCATTCATCAATTACAAAGGTTCAAGAACAAGTAATGTTAGAGTACGGAATAATAGCCAACAGGATATGACATTAATGAAAATTGGATAGTATTACCGTAACAATTTCACATAGATTCAAAATATTGAATCAATAAAATAAACTAAGTTGGATGTTCACAAGTATTAAGTCGGCCTAAGGCCAACATTGAGTAACTTTAGTATGGAGAGTCAAGATATCATATATCAATAAAAGGAACTTTTAAAATTCAGGGTTCTCATATGGAATAGGATAATGATCAAAGACAAGTGCATACCATGCTAGGATACCATATACTCACCTCAACGCCTTAGCTCCTATATAGCTAGCACATGTAGAATTGATGTTCCTCAATCTTTGAGCATTTCCTTTCCCTTGACATTCTATAATCAATCATATCATATGTGTTACACTTTGATCAATGTCAAATAGTTCATTTGATTTTACCTAGCCTAATCCTAATACTTATTCCTTATAGAATTAGCTTAAGTTGCATAAGAACAATCCAAACAACAACAATCATATCAAGTTCACTTTATTTCATATAATACACATAAGCACATCATGTGAATTATGGCAATTTGTATAAGATTTCATGTAATGGCCGAATAGGCCTAAGGTCAAAACCCTCAATTCACATTGTTCACTTGCTCATTTGAATATCATTTCACATAAGTCATTTCATAAGAAGGTTACATACATAATTATGATCAATTAACACATCACAATTTTGACATTCCAAGGTGATCAAGTAAGTGAAATGGTAAAATTTTAACCAAGTCAAATAAGTTCACTTTATAACAATTCAAATAATCAACTTAAATTAAGAGTCAAATTCCTATGGATCCAACAAAGTTAAATAGAACACTTAAGCAAGGATCTCAGTTATCATCCAATTAATTCTCAAGTTAAGTTCATGTTTAATAAAAATACACAATTCAATATTGTGAGGCCTCGCCTGAGCACCTTGGTCTGGTCTATTAAGGAATTAAAAATGCTCTTTCGGGTCCGATCAACGATTGGAAGCGAGTATCGCTTTGTTTGGTGAATTGATTCGATTTTTGGAAAAGGATTCGGCAGTTGCCACCCTAATTTATTTAAATGTGAAAATTAAAGAAAAATCCAATATTGACTCCAATTTATTAATTGTTCGATTAATTTACCCAAGGATAAAACTACTAGTCTTCGAACCAGGTTGATGTAATACCCCAACTATATATTAGCCTTCTATGTAGTAAGTATGGATGAATGAGGTATGTGAATTGTCGTGCTTTGAGATTGTGAGTGAATTTTTCGCGATCTAAGTCAAGTGAGTTCCAAGTGTTTTAACGGATTGAATTGGAAATGCAAGGATACCGTAATACCTAAGTTCATGTATATATTGTTTAATTTTTATTATGAGTTACTAGATGTGTATCTAGTATTTTCATGAGCT
The DNA here is from genome assembly GCA_949750685.1 of Vernicia montana. Taxonomy (NCBI): domain Eukaryota; kingdom Viridiplantae; phylum Streptophyta; class Magnoliopsida; order Malpighiales; family Euphorbiaceae; genus Vernicia; species Vernicia montana. The sequence goes on along the minus strand of CATKHJ010171024.1, from coordinate 1,938 downwards.
ATGAGTTGTATGATAAGTGAATTGTGATGATTATGTGGTGTTTATTTGGAGATGAGTCTATTGGGACGAGTTATAAGTTGAATTTTGAGAATTGGAGGAGAATTCCTTGAAGTGGGGCAGCAGGACATAATTCGCACCCGTGATAAGGAAGTCGCGACTGCGACATTAGACGCGAAGCTGGCCGCGAACCTCTCTGCCTGAAATGTGCAAAATGTTAAGGAAGAATCGCGACCGCAAAATAGGTATAGTGACCGCAATATCAGAACTTAACTTGAGCATGTTGCAACCGCGATATGATAATCATGACCGCGACTGGCATATCCCAACCGCAACGTCCATCGAGGCTATAAAAAGGCAGCAGCAGCCCAAGTGCGAGAAATCTGATTTTTTTTTAATTTCTCCAACCCTAACAGCCCCCAAATCCTATCAAACTCTATATGTGTTTCTCTAAGGCTAAGATTAGTCCTTTATACTCAATATATCAAAGGATATATAAGATCTAAGGAGATTTCTTCTTGATTTGGAAGATCTATGGATTTTAGGTAAAAGGAAAATCTTTGATGTAAATCTTCTAATCTTTGATTTTCCATTTAAGCTTTGTTTGATTAAGGTTTAATACCTAATTATGAGTTTAATAGATGATGTTTATAGCATTGATTGCAAGATATGAGTTCTATTGAGCTAAATCCATAGAAACCCTAATATATGTTAACCCTAGAATCAAGTTTGGGTATTTTGTAAATGGTTAAGAGATAATTAATAGTTAAGAGTAAGAATTGAGAATCTATAATTAGATTTAAAGAAAAAAAGTCATAAGGCTAAGGTTATATGAAGTATAGTTAATATGTGAATTAGAATTTGATATGTAGGTAAGATGAGCCACGAAAGTGATGAGTTTCATGTATGGCAATGGTGATATGAGCATTGGAAAGGAATAATAAGAGGTGAGTAGAAAATATAATATCATATTTGTATTCAAATCCTAAGGCCTATAATATCTCTTTCATTGTTGAACTACCAAGCATGTAATTTATTGAATTGTAAGTAATTCATATTGATTCATGAATTATATTGATTTTATTGTTCAATTTTATGAAATCCTTGTGATTGATCAAATTCCTTGGGCCATATGTCATTCAATGAACCAAGTTTCATTTAATGCATAAAATATGTAAACTATTGTTCAATATTCCTTCAATCTTAAAAATGATCAATAAATATATAATGAAGCCATGAGTAATTGAAATTCTATATATAATTTCTAAGATAATTTCCATAAATTGTTGATATTTCCGTGATGGAATTTACTTAAAAGTTTCCTTCAAGAGTTTTCAAAGTTATATAGTATGAACATGAATATGTTTAAATGTACAAGTAATTGAATATGAATATGTTTATTGCCAAAGATGCCATGACTATATGATTGTACCAAAGTCAAGAAAAGCCTTATGTGATAGCCAAATGAATTAAATGAATTTCAAAATCATTGATAGCCTCTATGTAACCATGTGAACCATTGAAGTTATGAATTGTATTGATCCTCATATGAATCCATTTATATCGATATTTCTTTTATGACCACCATATGAATGTTAGAGTATATGCCCTAGAGCAGTGTATATTCTTATGTAAATGTAAAATAACATTATATTTTATTTCAATAAATATATGTTTATATAAATCAATTGTTCCATTGTATTAAATGTATATTTGTAGTCCATTAGTATTTTGTGAGAGGATCTATTCTCAAGTGTTGAGAATATGGATGAGAGATCGCTCTTAAACAAATACAATAAATATTCATGGTCATAGGAGTAATGACTGGGCATCATTAATTCTGGAGATACCGTCACCTCTATTTATATTCTATAATCAGTATGTGATACTTATGATTATAGAGGTAGTGAGCATCATGCTACTTGACAAAAGTTGTCGATA
>CATKHJ010170989.1:0-15765 GCA_949750685.1 Vernicia montana | reverse complement strand
TATATATATATATATACTTTTTAGTCATTTTTTTCTATTAAAGACCAAAGATTTAGAACAAGAAACAAAATCCTTCTGTGTATATATATATGCCATACCAATTTAATTAACACCTCAAGTGTGGCCCTAGGTTTGTTAAAGGCACTTTAAAGGCATGGTATGATCTAATGAGGTGATATTATACCCACGTGCATGATCTTCTTTTTTTGATATGATGTGTTGATCATGTGTTAATTTTTTATGTAAAATCATACCATGGAAGCATTATTAGTGAATAATGTCTTTTATGATGCATCAGATAATCACAATCATTGATTTTCATCCCATTATTACTACTAGTGCAATGTATAAATATAGTCTTAAAGAAAAATAATTAAGGTAAGGTTTGAACATATTTTTATTCTGTCCATTAGAAAAACAACTAGCTATCAGATAACTGGTGTCTAATTTCAACGGTTGGTTTGGATGGTAAATAGGTTTGTTTCCCAAGTTTTTTTTTTTTTGTCAAATTCCTTTTTTGAATTACACGAGGAATTTACTCATTTATGACAATTTTTCTAGTTTTAATATAGATAATTTACCTTTAATCCAACTAAAAAGTAAATTTATAATATTGTGTATGAAAACTGATCTATAATATTTACTTTATTTCTAAATAAATAAATAAAATAGATAGCTTAGCTATTCACTTAAAAAAAAAACAGAGCTAATGTTTAACATGCATTATAGTAATAACTTGCAGCAAATATACTTAAAACAGTGAACAAATTAAGAATAGCCTAAAAAAAAATGCTAAAATTAAGAATAGCCGCAGACCATGAGTACTAGTCGTCTGCTTTAGGTTTTTAGGTCATATCCTCTATATTTCCTGTTACAGTCAAAAGAAACAATGTGTATGTTCCAAGAAGCTGGCGGATATGTATAGAGAGAGATGTATTCATTCTAAAATGTTGGAATTATACCATGTGACCAACTATTGTTTGTTTCTGCTATTTGAAAGTAGTTACAAACTAGTGTTTAGCATTTGAAGTTTCAATCGCTAGTATGAGTTAGTTTAATAAATTCAGCATTTGGATTAGTGTTTTAAAATTCAGTAGTTAGTGATTTAAAATTATATATGAAATGTTGAAAGTTAAAATTTTTAATTTTTAATTCTTTAACCGTTAGTTGTGAATCGCTAACAACTGATGCCTACCGTTAAATTAAACAGATTTTTTTTATGCATTGGGAAATGGACAATGGTGGATCCTTGAGACTAGTGACAATTCTCCAAAAAAATTTTAAATACCCTTAATATATATTAAAAAGTAACTTAATTTTTTTTTTTTAAATAAAGATACTAAATAAATATTCTATTTTTCCTATATGAAAAATACAAATATAGAATGTTACATAATTTTATTTTTTTTATTTTTTTTTTGAGGAAAGTTACATACAAATTTTTAACTTGAAGGCTAAGAATTAAAATAAAAAAGAAATTAAATTTTATTATAATAATATTTATACTTGTAGCCCTAGACACTTCGGTGTCACAACTACCGAAAATTACAGTAAAGTATTTTAATAGATTAAAAATCAAACTTTATTGGTTTTATTATAAGAAAGTGGAGTTTAGATACCACAATAAGATTAAGTGAAAAATTCAATAACCATGGTATAATTTACCTTGATTTTGGAACATTTTGAGCCAATTCAAAATTTAATTGTATTATATCTATTTTGGACGTCAAATTGATCTTAAATAATTTGTGATTTTTTGATCGGGTTACTCATTTATTGATATTTTTCTCAAGAAAAAATAATTAAGAATTTCTCAAAAAAATATTTTTTATTTTATACTTTTTATTATATTTTAAATTGGATCAAAATATGAGTTAAAAGCCAAGCATGTAATTTTCAACTTAATTCAAGGTGACTAGTAAGGATGATTGACCTACACGTTGACCTTCAATAAGTTCTACCATTTTGAGTTTCATACGAAATTAAATGATTACATATTGGATTAAGGTGAGCAAATTGAGATGAAGTCAAAATTTATCACCTTTACTTCAATAATACCAATATTAAAAAAATAATATATATATATATATATATATATATATTAGATGTCTAATTCAATAGTAATGAAGACAAATTTTAATTATATGAAACACTAAAGAATAAATATAAACATTACATAATCATTCAATGACAAAAATTATTTGAAATGAGCGGATTATAATTATTTTAAAATAGAATAAAATCGCTAAGAATAATTAAATTGTTCAAATCTTATATATACATAATATTTAAATCAAACTAATATTTAAATTTTAAATTTATTTAAAGTAAATCAATAATTACTTGTGAAATTTATGATAGGATTTGATTTAATTGAATTGATTAATTTAGATGGTTTTATCAATCCTTAATGATCCTTTGTATAACACCCTATAATTAAATATATTAATATTTTGCAACCACATAAATATTTTTGGACCTCGAAGGCAGTGTCCGTCTCCACTCCTTTTTAAAGCCAGTTTTACAACTCGATTCTTTACCCTCACCCACTCGATCAACAAGTATTCTCTCTGTGTGTCTCACCGGAAATCTCAAGTTCCGGCGACGTTTTCGCGAAGAACGTGTGGCACAGTCTCTTTTTTATTCTGAATAATTTGTACAAATCTCGGTCTAATGTGAGGTATTAGATGTTGAAGAAAAGCGAAAACCAGCTTGGAAATGCACTTGAAGCTTTACAGAGTGTGACAGTCACATACAGAAGATAGAAAGAGAGTATGGAATCTCAAAACCCTTTACTTTAATTTAATTTAGTGTTTATCTAATTCAAAATATCCATTCTTTTCATGTTTTAACTGCAAAAGTTTACTTGTTTTATCAATTGCACGCTTTCATATCATGCTTAAAAGAAACAACGCCACCACCCCCTCACACTCACAAACCTAATATAACATATATTACATAACACTAACCCTCATTCACTCTTTTTCCTCGTTTAAAGTTCCTTTTTTTTTTTTTTTTTTTTTTCTCAATTTGGTTTCGACTTTTGATTCAAATAAGTAATTTTATAATCTGAAAACGATTCCATACAATTATTATAAAGTTAATTATCTTTTTTTAAAGATGTTGACTGTATTCTTCAATTTTAATTATTTATATATACATATATATATTTAATGATCATTATTATTAGAGTAGTAATCATGCATTAAATAAATATAAAATATGTTAATAAATTTTAATTATATGATATTTAGATCTTATCACTTATTAACTTAGAATTAAAAGTATTAATAATAAATAATATTTGTGGATATAGTTCCATAGACATATTCTTGCTTGTTTCAAGAATTTCAAGGTTCACTCTGAAGATTCTTTTGCTTAAAGAGACTAAAAAAGAAAAAGAAAGCAAGCTAGAGAGCACTATTTTCTTGAGGTCTGTTTAATTAGTAATTAGTAGAAACTAGGTTTTTTCTTTTCTAGCTTGTTTCTGGTTTTCAAGTGCTTTAATAAATTTCTTTGAAATTTTCATCTCTTATTCCTCTTCCAAACATATATTTATGGTATTAGCTGCATTAATTTTGACCTGTTGTAGACATATATATATGCTTTAAATGTTGAGTCTCCTGCATAGAGACAGATCTTTGAACCCTTATCCTTTAGATCTCCTCCATAAATAAGATCCTCGTACATTTCACTATTTGGTCTGTCCCTTAGCCGCATTTACAGAATTACAGTGAAGATTTGGCCTGCAAATGTTTACTTGTGTGGTGCAGAGTCTGCAAGATTATTAGGTTTGATAGATCAGCTCCAGATACAGATACAGTTTATGGTGGAAGCAAACAACAGACTGCAGAAGCATTAAATAATGTCATAAAGGAAACGTAAAAGAATTAAACACAGGTTCCTTCCTATTCCCTCATTAACTATATAGTCTATATATATAATTAAGTCAAGCTTGCAACCACTTCACCTTCCATATAGTCTATATAATCTATATAATCTCTGAAGCTAAAATTTAAAAATAAAAATAAAGTAAAAAAGATTTATTTTAATTTCTTGACCTTCTGATAATGTTGTGTTTGCAGGGAGAATTTATAAGGTATTCTTTCTTTCTTTCTTTCTTTTTTTTTTAAATTTTTTTATTTGACACTGCCATCAAGTCTTGCGATAGTTGACTATAGAAAGTGTAATATATTATTACAATGTTTTCTAGTGAAAACAAATTAATCATCTTGCCTCTATGAACTTTTTTTTTTGTCCAAAAAAATGTTAGTGTTATAGGTTATATAAATATATTCTTAATTGATTTCAATTGAAGTTTTGAAATTCCTAACTTTGGAGTTTTGAAATTTCTAACTTCACAACTATGACTGCATTACCATTCAAATATTTTAATTAGATTTTATATTTACATGATAGTTTGAGTAATGTTAAATTAAAGGGTCAATAACCATCATTTTCAAAAAAAAAAAAATAAATAAAGCTTTGGTAAAGTAAAATCGTAGTATATCGTTATTTAGCAAACAATTTAATGTTTAGTATTTTTTATTTTACAAATATATTTTTTAACTAGTGCATTCTATAATTACTTTATTAGAAATTAAAATAAACTTATTTTGTTTTATTTTATGAAAAAATGACTCTCTTACGAAAAATTACAATTTTTTTATATATTTTTTTAAATTAAAATATTTTTTTGTAATTCTTTTTAGTTACTAAAAGAGTTTTTAATTTTACGAAAAATATAACTTATTTTGTACAAAATAATAATTTTATGAAAAAGTTCATAAATTAAAGAAAAAGAAAAATAATTTCGTAATTACAAAAAAAATAAATTTCTCACGAAAAATCATAATTTTTTAATATTTTTTAATAAAATTTATAGAAAACAAAATATTTTAAACAAAGCAACCTAAAAATTTGCCTATTTTAACTTATTAATATTGAAATCATCTTATTAGCGAGTTAAAAATAATTAAGACTACAAATTTTTTTTTCTTCTCTAATTTTTAATCCATGAATCACAATTTAATTAAGATTATTATCTTAAAGAACATCAACTAAAACCGAACTCCACTTAATTTCACATCTCGATCAAATTTTTTTTATGTTTTATTTATGTCTTTCCTGTAACCATATACTAGTTATAATAATTTTCTTATATATATATCCCGAACCCTTCTCTATTTCATAAAGTCTCCTATCTCTTCAAACATCTCACTCACTTCCTAATAAATTGGAACACTATTTTCAAATTAAAATTTCCAAACACTGCATAGATAGGGCAGTTCCAAGACAATTTATACCTGCTAACTGGTACGTAGAAATGTCATCTTTGTTTCTGGGTTCTGTTTGAACTTTGAAATTGTCTCTTAGGTTTCTAAGTGCTTTGGGCTGGGCTCAGTTGATCTGATTGATAAATTCAACATATATATACAACCCAATTGATCTTTTCCTAATCAGAACCACTTCAAAACTGAAAATAAAGATTTTGGGCCATTAAATTTGGAAAAGATAAAATGACAAAAAGATGAGCTTTTATTTTTTTCTGTTAGTTCAGTGTTACAGAAATCATTTACAAAATAGATAAATAAACAAGTCAAACGGCAAAGATACTGAATGGAATGGGACAGATCACGTGATTATTCTTCATGTCATGTAATAATCCGATGGATGATTACAAAGTAAATTACATTACATTAGCATCATGTGATGATATATAAATACTACGCCCCCTGGACAGAGAAAAAACAAATGTACAACTGACTTTTTATGCAGACAAAAAACCAAAGTTCATTAAATCCGTGTCTAGTTCATAGAGAACAAGAAAAACCAAATTGCACTGTAATCAATAATTAAATGGTATAGGCTATATAGCAAAGCCCCATGCATGCATATAATGTGATGAGTTATCAACATCTACTACTTTTTAACCTAATTGTTAATGCCCTCTGCTAAGAGAGCAATGTCTAGTAGTACCTCTGGTGTTTTGTCACTGTTATTACATAGGGAAACGGCTTTGGGATGAGTTAAAGCTCCTCTTTGTTCGCTGAAAAGAGGGCTTTATCTTTTTCTACCTTTTTTTTTTTGGCCCAGATATCTTTTGCTACCTTACAAGCTCTACTGCAAAACTATAGTTGTTTTTCAGTAATCCAGTTTTTCCTTCTATTTTTATTTTATCCGTAACTCCTTTTGGGACCACAAGCCCAATTGTTGGTTAATGGATCTTCTGATAAGCCCACAATAAATTCAGTGGTCCTCTCTTCTCACTGTTTTGCTAAAAGTAAGGTTTTTTTTTTATTATTTTTTTTTTTATTACCACACTCTTGTTAAATCACCGACTACTTGTTCTTGCTTTTCTTTATTTGCAGGCAGCTTTACATTACAGCACTACCATTATAGACTTTTTCCCCACTATAAATTAGGGTCTGAGATGGTTTTAATAATAAATATTTCTAACAGGGGATCTTAATATTTCTAACAAAATTACTACACATTGAAAGTACTTGAAACTTATTTGGCAAAAAAAAAAAAAAAAAAAAGAAAGTACTTGAAACTTGTCTAGTGCTAAATTTAATTTGATAAGAGAAGACATTCAAGATGGTTATTTAAAACTCTAATTCTCTACTACTACCTATATCTTCCTATATTACAAGATATTCAATCAACCTAATCATATTTGTTATAAAAGATGTCAGTCAAGCTGAAATATCTTGGTGGTGACTTCTTAGGTCTAACTCAATAACTTGATAATAATAAAAAATCTACCTAATCGTACCTATGTGTACACTTTACTTCACTATCCAGAGGCCAAATGGGACTTTGATCTAGCAGTCAAGCCGAGGCCCTGAGAGGTTGTAAGTTCGACCTCCAAGTTTGTTTCCTGCTCATATTGAGCTCGAGTTTGAATTCATTTGTATTGTTTGATATAATTGTTGGTACCACGTTTATGCAAAAAAAAAAAAAAAAAAAAGTTTGCTAATGGGAAAAAAAGTGAAGATGTTGATAACAGTTAGTAGATGGTTACTAATGGATTTTAACTAAGTGATATTGAAGTTGTTCTTTAGACTGTCAGGTTGCGAATTCAAACATTACAAAAAATTATTAGTACATAGCTTAATAAATATAATCAAATTATTGGGAAAAAAAAAGAGGGTTGAGGGAGTTGGACTTTTGAAAATCTGTCAGGATGAGGGCAGAGGATTGAAACTTTTCTGCATGAATATGCACGTCTCCTTTGTTCAATACTTTTCAGAGAATATACAGCGCTTTGAAGTAAAACACTGTCAAGATCGGATGCTATATCGTCCTCTCTATATATCCTTTCCTTTTTCCCTTCTTTTTAGCTTTTGCTTCCGTTACAATGGCTTCGTGTCAACCCTTTGATCATTCAACTTTCCCTTAATATACTCAAACAAACATGGAAAATGTTAAAACCATTATTGTCTTTTCATTTCATTTTTAATTATATTATTATTCAATATTATTAAGAACTACGGGTTTCACAAAAGTTTTTAACAATTTATTAGTTTCTTGAAACAGAGATGCCTCATTTGCAAATGAAGGATCTTGAACAGAGCCATGTTGTTTCTTTGCAACCTCTTGTTGAAACCTCCAAAAATCAAATACCCTTTAGAGAAGAAGCAAAACAGAGTACAGTAGGGCAGAGGAGATATAATGGAAGGAGAAGAACAGGGAAAGGACTCAACAAGAAGATGTTGTTATTACCAGATTCTAATAATAAGTTTGAATCAAGTAATGGGTTCTCTTCTCCTCCTCCATGTAAAAGCTTCATTTTTCATCATAGGCCTGGCTATGGCCAATTGGGAACAAAGTACATGGTTAAAGCCAACCATTTTCTTGCTGAGATACCATACTCTGACTTGAGTCACTATAGTGTAAGTTCATTAATTATAGTTTTCTTGTTTAATTACCCTTTCTAATTAATAACTTGTATTTAAGAGTTTGTTGTAATTATGGTTCTTTTGGGTGCAGGTAGAAATAAACCCAGAAGTTACATCTCGTAAATTGAGTAAAGCTATAATGACCCAGTTGGTTAAATTTCATAGAGAAACTGATTTAGGAATGAGGCTACCTGTTTATGATGGTGGAAGAAATCTTTACACAGCCAAATCATTGCCTTTTACCTCCAAAGATTTCACTGTAACTTTGGTTCATGAAGATGAGGCAACAGGCAATATCAAGTAATCAATTAATTAATTATTGAGTTATTGGTCACATATATGTACTTTTCTTTCTTTCTGTTTTGCTCTATATATTGAGACTTTTGTTTTGGTTGCTTGTATTAGGAAAAGAGAATTTAAAGTGACAATAAAATTTGAAGCTTTTGCTAGCATGCTGCAATTAAGAGAGCTTCTTTCTGGAAAACCAGTTGATACCCCTCAAGAAGCAATTACTATTATTGATATTGTATTAAGGGAATTTGCAGCCCAAAGGTGGAATCTTTATTTCTGTACTTTTTTTTCTTTCTTGTGTGGGTTTAAATTTCTTTTATATATATATACACACACACACATATTTAATTCTTGTATATATGTGTTTATATAGGTATGTATCAATTGGAAGGTCCTTCTATTCTCCTGATATCAAGAAACCTCAGCAGATTGATGGGGGCTTAGAATCATGGAGGGGTTTCTACCAAACTATAAGACCCACTCAGATGGGATTGTCACTAAATATTGGTATAGAGGGGGTTAATTTGCTACTACTTTTACACTTAGTTATATAATTATGTATTTGTGGAAATGTTGATATTCTGAATGTTTGTTCTCTATGTTTTCCTATTTGTTCAGACATGTCAGCGAATGCTTTCATTGAACCACTCCTTGTTATTGACTTTGCTGCTCAAATATTGGGCAAAGATGTGTATACAAGGCCACTATCAGATGCAGATCGCATTAAGGTATTACAGTGATATGGTGTACAAAGTTAATTAGAGAATGATTGTTTCAATTCAGTAGATATGCTTGTGGAAATTGTGTTGGCTGATGTACAGTTATGAAATATAATCTTCATCTGTGGATGAATTAATTAATTAACTATATCGTAGTGATAGCAATAGGACTTATAAATTCACCTCCAAATGTATGATTTTGACTTGCCAAGAAACAGTTTTTATCGTCATTTTTGCTATTTTAGTGATTGGACATAAAAATTCCAAAGGTAATTGAATCAGTTATGACTAATACTTCTGTGTCTTCCAACTTCTTGGTATTGTTACATTACCCTGGCAATCTTTAATTCATGGGTCTTTCAGTATAGCCTATGCTCAAATTAAAACACAACTTAAGCTTTCTAAAATCAATGCATCTGTTAAATATGTGCACATTTGGATGCACATAAATTCAAACTGAACAGACAATCAAGTCTGTCATTTCCCTGCACATTATGATTCCAAAATAATTTCACATAAAAACAAATGTGTAATTGATACTTAACCTGATCTAGTTATTTTGTGTTAATGTTGCAGATCAAGAAAGCCCTTAGAGGTGTCAAAGTTGAAGTAACTCATAGAGGAAATGTACGAAGAAAATACAGAATTTCTGGCTTGACCACACAACCTACAAGAGAGCTAATGTAGATAACGATTTTTCTCTTACTTCATCTTCTCATACGTGATTATTCTTCAAGCATGTCCCCATCTACCTCTACATCTACCTTAGAAGTTACATATTGCTCATCTTGTCCTTTTAACAGCTTTCCCCTTGATGAACATATGAATATGAAATCAGTCGTTGAGTACTTTCAAGAGATGTATGCTTACACTATTCAATATCCCCATCTACCTTGCCTTCAAGTTGGAAACCAGAGGAAAGTGAACTATTTGCCAATGGAGGTAAGGTTCTCTTAATGTTCACACATTTTGTATAGGACAATTTCAATGTGTAGCATCAAGTTTCTATAAGTCAATTTCAAAGAACACATTTTCAGGCTTGCAAGATAGTCGAGGGACAAAGATATACAAAAGGACTCAATGAGAAGCAGATTACTTCTTTGCTGAAAGTTTCGTGTCAACGACCCCGTGATCAAGAATTAGACATTTTACAGGTTTACCCATCAATCTTGTAATTGTTTGCTACTTTTTGGATAAATGAAAACGTAAAAGTAAATATATTACATGCACACAAGATATAGTTGATTTCTTTTATTTATGTACTATAAGAAACATAAGGTTTTTCGTTGTTATAGAGCCTAATGTTCTGTTCTTTGCATAGCTCCTCTCTCTGCATTAAGAGCTATACTGTTAATTTATGTTCTTGTGTTGAAAGATAAATGTGTCTTACTAAGTTTGAAAAATGAATAGCACAAATCAATGGGGCCAGTCTTGAAATAAATTTTGTTGCTCACCCCAATAATATAGAAGTATTAAGGCTATCAACCTACTGTCTGCAGACCGTTCACCAAAATGGATACGAGCAAGATCCTTATGCAAAGGAGTTTGGTATCAGCATAGACAGTAAGCTTGCATCAATCGAGGCTCGAGTTCTACCAGCTCCATGGGTACTGTTCCAAATCATTATTACATTTTACATCTCCTTGCTTTGTTACACCTTATTCATTTTACCTCTTTCCCCACTAATAGCTGAAGTACAATGATTCTGGAAAAGTAAAAGAATATCTGCCTCAAGTTGGTCAGTGGAATATGATGAACAAGGTCAGTTTAACACATAAAAAACGCATAAACCAATTTAGCATCTTTCTGAAGATGCTGAATACCAATGTCAAGAGGAATATTAAGTTCTTGTTGTTTCATTAATAGAAAGTGATAAATGGAAGCACTGTAAGATATTGGGCTTGCATTAACTTCTCTAGAAGCGTCCAAGAAAACACTGCTCGCGGTTTTTGCCAGCAGTTGGTCCAGATGTGCCAAATCTCTGGCATGGTAAATTCTTGATCTTTCTGTAATGGAGGATTGGATTTCCTATTGTGATCATTGCATCTAATATTCTGATTGACTTAAATGAACATCCTATGTGTATAATTTGATTTCAATGGCCTGTCATTACAGGATTTTAACTGTGAGCCAGTAATTCCAATTTATTCAGCAAGACCTGATCAGGTAAAGAAGGCCTTGAAATATGTGTATCATGCTGCTGCAAAGAAACTTGAGGGGAAAGAACTGGAATTACTTATTGCCATTCTTCCAGACAACAATGGCTCACTGTATGGTATGTGATTGGTTCTTGCTTGTAGTGCATCTTCAATAAATCTTGTTCCTTCGATAGGTAATATGGTGGTTAAAAAGTATTTAAAAAATTTGCTAATTTGTAAGTTCTAACTTATAATAAGAAAAAAAAGAGACTGAAAATATATCTAGATTTATTATGCTTGACCATATAATGAATCTATGAGAAACATATATTCTTACAAAGTGTATGCACTGCATTTCAGGCGATTTGAAACGAATTTGTGAAACTGATCTTGGGTTGATTTCTCAATGCTGCCTTACCAAGCATGTCTTCAAGATTAACAGACAATACTTGGCAAATGTATCACTCAAAATAAATGTTAAGGTCTGTCATAATTATAACATATTTTGTAGCTCTAGAAATTAAAATTCCAAAGCAAAGACTAATTTGTTCATTTCTTTCTCTTTTCATACCTTCTTTTAGATGGGAGGAAGAAACACTGTGCTTTTGGATGCTTTAAGTTGGAGGATACCCTTAGTTAGTGACATTCCAACCGTCATTTTTGGGGCTGATGTAACGCATCCGGAGTCCGGAGAGGACACTAGTCCATCTATTGCTGCTGTAAGCAAATCAAACTTTGTGCTTAAGAAAATCTTGCAGTTGAATCTGTCTTATGATACATTTTGTGCAGGTTGTTGCCTCCCAAGACTGGCCAGAAGTTACAAAATATGCTGGGTTAGTATGCGCTCAGCCTCATAGGCAAGAACTTATTCAAGATTTATTCAAAACCTGGCAAGACCCTCAACAGGGAACAGTTGCTGGAGGCATGATCAGGTAAATTTATTAAAGATATCTTCAGAATTTTGCATAGCTTGTGGTGGATGCTTGTTTGCCACATAGTTGCAGACAAAAGCACCCTCATTTATTATAGGAATACTTTATTAGTTTTGACAAGTTGTTCTGCATTATAATTATGATCAAACTTACCAATGCTGCTTAAGTTGTGGTACTGCAGGGAGCTCCTGCTTTCGTTTAAGAAGGCGACTGGACAAAAGCCATTAAGGATAATATTTTACAGGTACTGGTAGGATCATGATGCAATAACAGTTTGCCATGCTTCATTTGTTATTCCTGTTCATTTAGTTCAATCAAGAAGTTATTATTCAACTAGCAGCAGTAATTAAGGAATCTAACTTTCCATTTAATGCATACTTACAGAGATGGTGTCAGTGAAGGCCAGTTCTACCAAGTTCTGTTATATGAACTCGATGCGATTCGAAAGGCTTGTGCATCACTAGAACCTAGTTATCAACCTCCAGTAACATTTGTCGTCGTCCAAAAACGACACCATACTAGACTCTTTTCTAGCAATCACAATGACAAAAGTAGCACAGACAAGAGTGGAAATATTTTACCTGGTAATTTTTTTTCAGTTTCCGATTAGTGAACTTAGTCTCAATCATGAAAATACTAATTACTAATCAAAGCAATGAAATACTTTGTCAATAAGATTCATTTAAACTATATAGATAAGGTGGCAAGATTCCTTTGAAAATTACTTCAAAATTAAAGTTGCTATAACTTTTGTTTCCCCAATGTAGGTACCGTGGTGGATTCTAAAATATGTCATCCAACTGAATTCGACTTTTATTTATGTAGTCATGCAGGAATCCAGGTATGCTGTTCATTATTAAAATACTAGAAGCTCATCACTTTCACATGAAATAAAAACATAAATTTTTTGAGACAGAGAGATGTTGATATGAATTAATATAAAACATTTTTCAACATTGGTATTGAAAATTGACAGGGAACCAGCAGACCTGCTCATTATCATGTGCTATGGGATGAGAACAACTTCACTGCAGATGAGATTCAATCTCTGACAAACAACCTTTGCTATACGTAAGAAGTTCGATTATAATGCTCGAAAAATTAAATTTTACAGTCATGTTAATTCATTAGGTTGATCTTTTTTGTGGCAGGTATGCTAGGTGCACACGGTCGGTTTCTGTAGGTAATTATTTCTTTAAATTACCAATTTATTAATTGCTTTTTTGTTATATGTTCTATGATAAATACAATTTAGTTGCATGCATATTAAACAGTATGATTTATGTGTATATATGCAGTTCCTCCTGCATATTATGCTCATCTTGCAGCTTATCGAGCTCGATTTTACATGGAACCT
Source organism: Vernicia montana (assembly GCA_949750685.1). Classification (NCBI taxonomy): domain Eukaryota; kingdom Viridiplantae; phylum Streptophyta; class Magnoliopsida; order Malpighiales; family Euphorbiaceae; genus Vernicia; species Vernicia montana. Next base: position 2,424 of record CATKHJ010170989.1, on the reverse strand, counting down.
GATGCACCGGAGAATACTAAAATGCGTTGCACAAGAACAGCCAATGGTTCGTGTGTCCGGCCACTGCCTGCATTGAAAGAGAAGGTGAAGAATGTAATGTTTTACTGCTAAGAGGTGGAAGCTGCAGTGAAAAATGACCAAAGTACAGAAAGATCAATTAATAAGGAACAAAATTAAAGAGGAATATGAGAGATAAGCATTTGTCATGAATTAATTGTTGTTAATTTGCTTATATTTGTAGAAAGTAGATGTTGTTGACAGTGTCTCCTCCACTGAAAATTTTGACCACCCACTTAGCAGTAATGAAATGCATAATAATCTTTATATTTATATTAGCATAATTGGCCATATACTTGACATTGAAAATAATTAGACAAATGAATTAGTTTTTTATTTAGAGATACTCAGCTATGTTTAGAATTGAAATATTTCAAGTTTGAATTTTACTAAAAATAATTATTATTATTATTATTATTATTAGAAAAACCATAAACAACAGTTACATTTTTATTATATAGTGGGAAATAGTCACATAACTTTCTCAATTGATCAACAATTAGTCAAGTATAATAATAATTATTAGAAAAACTATAAACAACAGTTACATTTTTATTATATAGTGGGAAATAGTCACATAACTTTCTCAAGTGATCACCAATTAGTCAAGTACATTAATATTTATTATAAATTATGAGTATAATACAGTATAGATAAAAATAAATTATAATAATTCTCGTTATTTTTATAATTCGAATTTGGAATCTATTAGTTTCATGGCTTACCCTTAGCCATCCAAATTAGGGATATTTGACATCAATTAGGCCAATTTAGTATTATTATTATGGAGCACCCTATTTTTAAAATTTAAAAATTTTATTTTCTTATTTTTATTATTTCTACTTTTTTTCACCTATTTTAAAAAAAGACAAAATTTATCATATTTCTCCCAAAAATCAAATACTAAAAAACAACTAAATCAAAAAATCAAAACACAAAAAATGTAATGTGAAACTGACCCTTATTCAAGTTATGCTTCAAAATATTCACAGGTGCTAATGTGAACATGGATTTCTCACTATTATATTGTTATGGCATTAATGTTTTTTTTTTTTTTTTTTTTTTTTGAAAGAAATAATGTAGGAAAGAGACATGCAGAAAAAGAATTTGACTAAAATTAATAACCGACGTGACATACAAATTAATATTGATGATAAAGACCTTTGGCAAAAAAATATTGATGATAAAGACTAATATTTTAAGTTAAATGCAAGTTACCTATTAAAAAGGTTTTTAATTTTTTAATATATATGCATATTTGCTATTGGATCTTTTAATAAAAAGTCGTTCTCTATGACTCTGTTGACCTACTTAATTAATTGATTTGATGTTATTGAATCCTAACTCGAGAAAACTCAACCTAATAAAATATATATGTCACTGCTCAAAGATGAAGATACGTTATCGACACTAGAAAATAAAAAAATATAAGATTTTTAAAATTCATAATAAGCCTGATTACTCACTAAATAACAAAACAATCAATGTGATAACTGTAACTGTCACATAACAGGGACTATGAGCTCACATGTTAAACAAAACCTGCCAACATTTCATCAAATCAATGTCGCTCAAGGCAATTATCTCAATTTCACCAAATCATCACCAGATTCATGCTTAACAAAAAATCACAATATCCATAATGAGGAAGCTTAGTTATCCTTCAAAACTCAATAGCTTAAATAATTGAACCAATAATACAGAATTTCAGAAAAATTGAAAATAACAATGCGGAGTTCTAAATTTAAAATACATAACAATATAATATTAATTATATAATTGAGTAATGAAATACATTTCACTGCCAAATGATGGAAGGCAGGAATACTCAACTAAAATTTACTTCTCAAGCTCATCCTGTAACTTGGGAAAAATATTGAACATAAATGAGTGTTCGACTCAATGAGCTATATAGTTATCAATACAACATGTCATCCGAATATCGAAAATGCTAATGCATGATGCCAACCAGACAAACAACCACATAATCAACCAATGATAGGAATTAGTCGATAGGAACCACACTACACCTCAATATAGGGAGCCAATCCTCTTATCCTGACTCTCTAAATCCAAGTACTGTCTCTTAAAATTCAATACATAGGGTCTCAGTCGTCCATGACCTAAACCACGCAGTACCGACCCCACTGGCAGCAACGCCGAGCAATGGGCAAGCTCCCAAACTATCATACATCAGTCATAGCTCATCAAACCATAATCTTCATATCATAATCATATTTATAATTATATGTGGTCCTGTGCCATCTTAATCTCATCCGAATAAATACAAGTAATATGCAACATAAATATAACCAAAACATTCACATACATATGCTTAAATGTACATTTTTTTATTTAATGCATATA
>CATKHJ010170862.1:0-13198 GCA_949750685.1 Vernicia montana | reverse complement strand
TATTGGGGACCATAACCTAGGAGTCTTTAAATACTGACCTAATAGGATCCCATTAAACCTATATGGGTCAGGAATGGGTATCCACCCATTAATCCCATACCAATTCCTGAAGTCTATGGGTTTTATATAAATGAATCACTTAAACCAAACCCACTTATAATATAGCCCGTCAATATAATTGTTATATTAAATATGTAAGCCCACATAATAAAGATTAAAACCTAACACATTTCCCTTTGAATCAAGTACTTGCAATGCCCAAAATTACAGCTGTTCCGGGCCACTATTTTTTATGTTTGGTCTGTTGTTTGTCTAAACGGCTCAGAAATCCTTCTGCAAAGGCCTCCACGTCAATTGCACAATGGATTAGGGCCAAGCCTTTTCTAGATCCAAGTTTGTCCACCTCTATGCTATTCGAAAATGATTTTTTTTTTTTTTTTTTTATGAATAATAACATTTTAAGAGTTGACTATTTTTAGTTTTCTTCTCAAGAGATACTTTAACCGTAAAATTTTTAGATTTTTAAAATTTTAAATTTTGAGTTCTAATTAAGATTATATATATATATATATATATATATATATATATATATATATATATATATATATTAATTTGGAAACTAAGAGAATGTTTTAATATATCCATACACCTAAGCAAATTATTAATTCCAATTGCAATTTGATTGAATAGATCAGTTTAATTTCAATTTCTTGACAATTACTCAAGAAAAAAAAATAAAAATTGCATCAATAATATTTAGCAATATTGTAATTGTTAACTTGAACATGTTAATTAAGCTACCATAAAATTTCATAGGCTAACTTGAGCAGCTTAATTAAGCTACCAGAAAATTTCATAGACTAGATGGTTTGATCGTTTAAAGTAGTTGGTAAAATTGCCAGGGCTGCATGAAATTTATTATAAGTGGTTATTTATAATAGATTTTGGTGAGAGACACACTCATCGACTTGACACCACATTCAAATTTAAAACTTTAAGGTATTAGATTTATAAGAAAGTTCCACTTATATATCTATCTTCAATCCCTATTTCTAAAGATTTCACACACTTGAAATCTTAACAGTTTTAATGTTTGGGATGAGAGTTTAAGATTACAATATTATACTATATATATATATATATATATATATATATATATATATATATATATATATATATATATATATATATATATGATTTTTTCCCCAAAGATATCTAATTAAACATGATAAAAAAAATTAATATAAACTCGCACAAGGCACGGAGAAATCGAATTTATATATTGTTAATTTGAATTTATCAAAATATAAACATGATGAGTAGTTGACAGAAATTTTATTTTTAATTTGAATTTATCAAAATATTTTTAAGTAAGTTTATGCTCTAGCTAAATTGAAATTAAATTCTTAAGTGTTCTTTTAAGACGAATCTAAAAAACTCTCTATAGTAATTTTTAAATTCAATAGTTGTTAAATTGAAATTATAATATACTAATTTCTTAAAATTACTTTTAAGAAATAAAAGATGGCGAATTCAAATTTTAATCAAAATCTTAATAATAAAAAATTAAAATATTTATTTATTAATACTCAATCCTTCAATACTCTAAATGTCAATATTAACTACTATTGTTGAATTAAACAAACCTCTTATCTAGTTTTGTAAGTATATATATAACATTAAAATTTGTGGTTTAATTTGGGTCCAACTTCTTTTTGACAAAAACAACACTTTAAATAAAATAAATAAATATGTCAGAAATTAACAAATCCATGATGGTGACACAAAAATAATTTAAGTTAGCTAGATTCTTTCACTTTCTAGTTAGAGAAGATTGCGAGGATGTTATTGGTGGTTGGTAGGCATTAATTTATAAATTCAATTGAACATAGAAATTTATTATATATTGTTAGCTCTTGCTTTGAATATTTATATTATTGTTATTTTGGTAGGGTCAACAACGTTTTCAGTTCTTGAGCTTTCACTAATTAAGGTAAGTCTACCATCTTTTCAGCTGTTGTTACCACTTGCAGACATTCGTGGGAGTGATAGCAAGCTATGTTTAAAGAAAATAATTGACAATGACTAAATATTGATTGCATGTGGACTTGTTATAGAAAGTAGTGGTGGTAGACTTTTATACAATGTAGACAACATTAATTTATGATCTCTTTCTATTTGTGGACCCAACCCACCACTGAAATTTCTATGTTGTTTCTTAATATCATATCATGCTAACTATACCTAAAATACAACTCTATGTTCAAACCCTCTCCAGCCAGTCAAAGGATATTTCACCTAATGCACATTTAGATATAGTCAGACAACACCTTATGTGTCATTTGAATAATTGATCCAAAGTCAAATTTTTTTTATCAAATGCTAAAAAAGAAAAAATTATCTCAAATTATCACTAATTTAATGAGAAATGTTAAAGAGGAAGATTATTTTTTATTGTGTAGTCTATAATATTATTTTGACCCATTGAACTTTTCTAGTAAAAAAAAAACTATTATCAAAATAACAACAACCCGATGGTTGGCCCTCATTTCTATAAATTGTTTCATAATTCTTACTTCCTCTCAATGTAGAATATTCTCTAATTATTAAAATATAAATCTCGTATAGATTAAATATAATATGTTGAATAAACTTATATATAATTGAGCTATCTAATTTCAATAGTTAGCTTTTGATATTGACACTCCTAAGATTATATAAGCTTTCAATATTTGTAAGATAGTATCAAAGCGGAAAATGATTCATGTTTTATCATAATTCAGGCTTTAGACTGGGATTTGAATTTCCGGAATGTTCTAAATTTAGTTTGATTTCAATTCTTATCCAGTGGTGAGTTTCTTTTAATTGTCTTTTACTCAGTGATGGATTTTCAAATTTGTTTCAACCCAATTCATATCATAAATTTACAAGTGTCAATTTAATTTAATCAAAAAATTGTCTTGGTCCAATTGTCACTTAAGGGGGAATGTTAAGTTATACCCATGTGAATTAAATATAATATATTAAATGAGCTTATATATAATTGAGTTTTCCAACCTCAATAGCTAACTTTTAATATTGGCATTTTCAAAACTATATAAGCTCCCAACATATCAATATACATATAAATTTATTTGAGAATAAAAAATAAAAATAAAAATATGGATTTATTATCTACAATAGCAAGAATCTTTATTGGCATTTGGTGAGCTTTAGCGCTAGAATGTTTATATTATTGTACCCTTTCGCTTTTGTGGGGTTAACATGTTTCAATTTTTCAACATATACAGTTATCATACCCAATTTTGGATTATTCTATGTGTATGTAAGAAATTCTAAAGAATATTCAAAAAGATTTTGGAGCACATGAGAACTAGCATTACCATATTATTCAATTCAGATTTGTTTTATTTGTTTGGAGATCTAGTAGCTTTGGGGTTACATCAAGAATAGTTTATTTCTTTTCTTAACCCCAAATAATCAAGAATTTTATTAATATCCAAAGCATGATACTCAAACCCCTCTTACTAAAAAAAAAAAAAAAAAAAGTGCACACACTAAAATATAGTCTAATGATAATGCAACTTGGAAAGTATATTCTGATTCGAATCCGACCCTTCTTCTAATATTAAAAAAAATATGAGTCCAACTAAAACCACTAATTAATTTATTAGTCTCTCTTTAATATTTCTCATATGAATAGTAATTAATCATTCATCTCATAATTTTTTTTAATTGAATAAATTATAAGCATTATTAATAGATTAAGAAGAGATTCAAACTCATGAAACTATCATTTTTCTAATTAGTTTCCAATTAAGTTTAAATTTATAATTTTAAAAATTTTAAAAATAACTCAAGTATCAATAAAAAAAAATTAAGCTCATTGATATTATAGTGATTTTCAAAATTATAAGATTGTGAATTCAAATTTTCAGTTGCATCTAAAAAAAATACTACTCTAATAAAATCATTGATTGGTAAAAAAAAATCACATTTCTTTTAATTTATAATGATAGAGAAGAGATTCATACTTAAAATTTTATTTAAATTGAAATATAAATGTATTGACAAATTAACTGTGTGAGATGTGGATATCATATATCTTATTCATAAATGGTTGAATATGATTCATATGAGAACAAAGTCAAAAGGGTCAGAGGCGGATAGCCACATAGGTTTGGGGCTATATTAAAATTTTTTTAAAAATTTTGGGACACGGAAGATAAAATATATTAAATTGGGTTATAAGGAAATATAGGACCGACCCAATTCAATATACTTACAAGCCTATTGACTAATAAAAAAAAGTCAAATAAGGAGTTATCTATCTCGTTTCCAAGTAGGAAAAGGACAAACAATGCAATCAGTCATTCTAATCCGAACCGATCAAGGAAATCTGTACTCAACTCTTATAAGGATCTATCTCCTATAAATATCTCAAAATTAAACCAACAAAATGTACGAAAACACTGAAAAACACAAGCAATATTCAACCAATAGTCCATTGTCTTCTAAAGTTGAGTCAATTTATTAACTTGACCGTCGGAGTGGTTTTGCTAGACACCCCGCCTAGTCCACTTGACTCTTATTTCTTCTTACAGGTCACACCAATTTATATCAAATTCAAGTAAGGGTGAACGATTCCATTTCGATCGGAATTAGCTTCATTAGAAAGTTATATTTCAAAAAATTTAAATAATTTTTCAATGCATATTAAAGATTTTTCAAAATTTTTGGAGGCGATTGCCATCCCCGACCCCAAAGATCCACTGCTGAAAAGGGAAACCATATAAATTCAAAAAGAAGAAAAAACCAGCTCAACCATTGGTCAAGAAATCACCACCATCTAATTTAATTTTGTAAAGAAGAAAAACAACAACTTTCTGTATGCTATAGTAGAAAAATGTATAGCTATAAAGCGTTGATAAAGGATCAAGGTAGACTAAATCTATCACCTTATTCATAGATTAATTTAATAAAAATAACATATTTATTAATGTGATATTATTAATAAACGTTTCTTATTTTTATTGGATTAGTCTATAGATGAAGTAGTAGACTGAGAATTTCTCACACACGCACGCGCGCACGCGCACACGCGCGCGCGCGCACACACACATATATATATATATATATATATATGACTTGACAATTTTCTGCATAGAAATAAATAATAAAGATTTCTAGAAAAGGATATATCTCTCTGTTTTTTACGATCAGTCCAAAAATAAATCAATAAATTAAATCAGATATTAATAAATTATTTTTTGTTATCCTTTTAATTACCGTCAGGATTCAGGACTATATATATTGCTTCTGCTGAGATACTCATCATAACTTAATTATCAGCTATTCTGAAAACACAAGGTAACAGAGGAAAAAAAAAAACAATGGTAATGTTCTTGAAGGTACTTAGCAGCAGCGATATAGAGAGAAGATTGTCAATTCCAGACAATAGTATAAAAGCATTCCCACCTGTCGAAAAAGGGAGTGAAATTAATTTGCAAGTTAAGGATGAAAGTGGGTTTGTTTGGACATTTCGTTGCAGAATTCCTTCTGATGGGTATTATTCTAAGCCTTTTATTTTTGGTGATTGGCTTAAATTTACTCGAACTAAATATCTCAAGCCTGGTGATACCATCACCTTCTGTAAAGAGAAGGATCCAGCTACTGGAGCTCAGTACAGGATTCAAGTTAGGAAGACAGAATCTATTTATATATGAGAAGACATTGTTGATGAAAGTCGCAGCCCTGTACGGTTTTCAACTTTCCTTTTATGTTCTTTTTTTTTTTGGGATTGTGTGAGTATTCGAGCTGGTAACCTTGTACTTCTGAAAACAACTGGTCTAATACTGCTCATCAGTTTCTAACTTTTTTGTAATATCACCATTTGTTGATTATGAATAAAGTAGTTTTAATTAATATATATAGTAGTTGAAAACAAAATTGAGAACCGAACTTCCAGCCTTCCAACACTTTGATTTTGATCTTAATTACCATACTAAACTAAAGTCTTATTGGCTAATAATATTGTCCTTTGCTTGATTGATTTAGATCAATTAATTAACAACATATAGTTCTCCGTTATTGGTGACCATTAGGTTAATTAGTAGCTCTAGTAATAATAGAGAATCAACTGTACTTGTGAAAGAGATTAGAGGTTTTGAACTCCTAATATTCAATTCCCCTTCAAACGTTTTCAATCTACCAAAAGAATTTCTTAAACCATTAATTGGTAAGCATCTAACATATAGTATCGGGAATAAAGTTAAAATTTTTAGATTTGGAGATGATTGCAATGTCACTAAACTAAATGCTTATTGGTGGATAAAAACCTTTAATTAACAAAGAGTCGACGCAGTTAGTAAAATAAATTTTATTTCTCATCTTATTAATTAAGATCCGATATTTAGAGTCCATACCCAACTGGTAATTCCTAAATTCGTAAGTCAAGTGTGAGGAATATATTTTTAGACTTGTCCGAAATTGAGATTTTATTTTTCGAAAATATATAAACTAATCCAAAAATAATACTGATTTAATTAAAGAAAAACAAATGATGGTTGGTGATCCGTATATGCTTAATTATAAAGTTTTGTTTTATATATATATATATATATATATATATATACTTTTCATATATTTTTTGAAAATATAGAAAATGAATTTTTAATTTGAAAAATGATATATTAAGGAGGCAAAAGAAATAAGAAATTTAGAACAAGAATATATTAAAGGAAAATATGCAATTTTTTTATTTTTTTATTTTTTTTTTTTGCCAAAGAAAAAATATGCAATTTACAGTAGACTTTATATTAATACTAGAAGCCCAAGCCCTCTCCAAGTCTCTAAGTTTATGTTTAAGTATAGACCCATTCCAATAGAAAAAAAAAAAGTTTTTTACACAAATACATAAAATAAAAAATATTATAAAAATAGACTAAAAAAAAACTTTAAAAAAACTTATTCAGCTACTTTTTATTACAAAAATACTCTTATTGACTTTTATATCATATATTTGATGGTGGGTTTTCTTAGAATGACAACCTAATAATATTATTTAAAAAAAAATTCAACAATTTTAAATTTCTTCTTAATATTATTATAAAATTAATTATTTTTTTATTTTTTATTTTATGAAATAAGCTCTTAATAATTATATATATATTAATAAATGAAAACTAATTTAAATGAAAAATACAGAAAAATAATAGAAACTAACAATGGTAAAAAAATTAATAATAAGAAAAAAAATTACTTAATATTTATATAAATTAGAAATATAAAAAAAAAAGTAAAAATATGAAGTAACAGTAAATGGTATACATATACCATAAATTGGTATATTTTTAGTTGATTTTTTGTATTTGCAACTATTTTATATTTATATATATTAGAAATATTAAAAAATTAAAAATATAAAGTAACAGTAAATGGTATACGTATACCATAAATTAGTATACTTTTAGTAGATTTTTGGTATCTGCAACTACTTTATATTTATACAGATTGGAAATATGAAAAAATTAAAAAAGATAAAGTAACAGTAAATGGTATACGTATATTATAAATTGGTATACTTTTAATAGATTTTTGATATCTGCAACTACTTTATATTTATACAGATTGAAAATATGAAAAAATTAAAAAAGATAAAATAATAGTAAATGGTATACATATACCATAAATTGGTATACTTTTAGTAGATTTTTGGTATCTGCAACTATTTTATATTTATACAAATTGGAAATATAAAAAAATTAAAAAGATAAAATAACAGTAAATGGTATACGTATACCATAAATTGGTATACTTTTAGTATCTCCAATACTTTAATATATACATATTAATTTAATTAAAAAATTAGTTAAATTAATTAACTACGTATGGTATATAAAAAATAATTAATGGATTTTTTTCTAAAACAATAATTAATAAATGTAATTAAAAATAAATAATATTAATAATAATAATTAATTGTTTTATTTTATTTTAATAATAATATAATAAAATAAAATTATTCAGCAAATGACAATTATTGCTAAAATAAAAAATTATTTTAGTTGTTAAAATTTTAAATTCAATGTTTTAACTGTTCAGAAGTCAAGTTTTAAGTTTCAATATGTGAAAAAAATTATAAATTGGAGAAGTCAGACAATTGAAAATTTTAATATTTTTCACTAAATAGCCAAATAATTCACTTTAGAAAAGAATTCAAATAATTCAGGTTAGAAAAGCCAATAAATAAATGTATAAAAATATTAATCATAGATTTTTAATTTATTTATAATCAACTTGATCTTCCATTAGAATGGAAAAAAAAAATAATAAATAAAATATGTGTATGCAATATAATATTATAAATAATAAAAAGTAATAAATTGATGATGAATTTGGACTATATAGTTGATCTTTGTATCTATAAAAGTCTGGCAAATTCATATTAAAATGAAATAAAATTTTGTCATTTTAATTTCATCTTACAATAGATAATGAAATTAATTTATTTGGATGATCAATTATTTAAAATGATGCTAGATTTAAATTTGAATTTCAAGCGTAAAAATATTAAAAATAAACATGACAAATTTCAAATGATTAAATAGCAATGATTATTTCAAATCCTAAAATAACCCAAGGAGCTGGATCATTCAATCAAAGCAAGGAGAATCCCACCGAAAACAGCAGAGCGGTGAAATGGAGGAGTCACGGTGGTTTGCATTACATACATTGTATAAAAGATATATTCTTAGTTAGGGACAATGTTTTTGAAATAAAATTTTTTATACCGTATGAATGTTATTTGTTTTTGTTTTTAAGTTATTTTTGAAATTTTCCTTTTTTTTTTTTTTTTTAATTGCTTTTAGCTATTGTCTAATATTTCTGGAAAAACATGTTGAGAAAATAAGGTAAAAAAAAATCACTTTAAAAAAAAATTTAACAATTAAAAAAAAAAACCCAAAACAATATTGATACTAAAAGCTTGATGGTAGGTATCTCACGTGAAAATATCTGAGATAAAACCTCTTTTCATTTGTTTTTTCTTTTCCTAAAACTCGAAAGATTGGCCAACTCTATGTTAATATTATCATACAAATATTTGGAATTTCCATTGAGTTTTTTAGAGTTGGAATCCTGGATTTAGGAGGGATTTATAGAAAACAAAAAATTATCTATATTGTGTAGTCAATCATTAAGGTGCCTTGGGCATCGTTTTTTGTTTTATAAAAGCAAAAATAATATTTTAAAAATCATAATTTGTTATTTTTGATTTTATACTTTTTGTTTTTAAAATGTTTATGGATAAAGATGAAAGAAACAAATAATAATAATTTTTTAAAAATATTTTTAATACTTATTTTTTAAAAATTTGAAGAAAAAAAAATAGAAAAACGCAGTGATACCGAACACCTCCTAAAATTCTGATCTATACAAAAGTAGGGGCGGCAACCTGTGTTAGTAGGTCGTGATGCCTTGACACGATAAGAGTCAATATGAATATGACACTATTAGTTCATATTAAAATTTTAAATAAGACACGATACAAATAATATGTTTAAAAATTTTAATTAATTAATTAATTTTTTATTTGAAATTATATATATATATATATATATATATAGAGAGAGAGAGAGAGAGAGAGAGGGACAAGGATAAAAACATGCCCTCCTAGTAAGATTATGGGCCGGCACATTACCTTGTCTCTTTATAATAAAAAAAAAACAAGAGAAATCTCTATCTTTACTTAAAGACACACAATCATAAATTATACTACCAAACTCAAACTAATCATCTACCCTTGAAAGGTAAGCATCTACCACTATTTTTACATCCAATTCAAAATCTACTTGAGGAAATTGCAAGCTAAGCACCCACTGAATAGCTTCCCTTAAACCCACTGCTTCTGCCTTCATTGGTGAACAAATGAATGAGAATTTCATAGACTTACAACCCAAGAACCGACCTTCATCATCTCGCAATAACATGCCCACTCCAATTTTATTAGATTGAGAGAAAATGGCTACATCTATATTACACTTTATCCTCCCCTGCCTTGGACGCTTCCAGTGCACCATTTGATTATGATCAACAGGTGAAGGCAAATTGCTTATCATCTTCCTCGCTTCAACCCAATCCATGTAGAATCTCAACTCGCTCCTTACTGCCACACTAGGATTACATAGCTTTTTATTTCAAAGATTTGAATTTCGTTGACCCTAAATCACCAATAAAATTACCACAATTTTGCACATTAATGGCGCAGTAAAACTACTCAAAGCCGAGAGCAACAAATCCTGAAAACTATCTAAATTTACTTGAGGAGGAGCCAAATTTGCTTCTTGCCAACACTGAATAGCATAATGACACCTAACAAACAAATGCCACAGATGCTCAATCTCATTACCACACAAATGGCATAGCAGAGGAACCTGGATCTGCCTGGTACTTAACGTGATATTTATAGGCAAACAATTATTGCAAATTTTCCAAACAAACAAATCTTTGGAGGAATATTTAATTTCCATAATTTTTGCCAACCATTATGACCTGTAGGAACTATTGTATCTTTCATCAAGTCCATCAATAAATGATACCCTGATTTCATAAAATAGAAACCATTCTTGGTATGATGCCATATAAGCTTATCCTCCTCCATCTGTTTAGATAAAATAATGCCACAAATAGCAGTTGCATCAAATGGTGTAAATAAAGAATGAACAAAAGTATCAATCGAAACCTTATTCACATGATCAATTAAATCTACCACCGCCAGGTCCTCCATGCCCTCAATAAATGGAGATTCTACAAGCAAAGAAGTTTTGTTTTTTAACCAAGGTTCATGGCAAACTTTAATAGAAGCACCATCACCCACTTTCCATCTACTACCAAGAACAATTACCCCTTTAGCACTCCACACACTCCTCCAAATGAAGCTTGGATTCTTACCAACATTGGAAGATAAAAGCTAGTTCTAGGAAAATATTTTGCTTTGAAAATTCTATCTACTAATATGTGAGGCTCAGCCACCAACCGCCAACTTTGCTTACCTAACAACACATAATTAAATGCATGAAGATTTCTGAAACCCATCCCTTATTCATCCTTTTGTTTACAAAGTTTAGACCAATTTAACCAATGAATACCCCTCCTTCCTCTACCACCCGAACTCCACCAAAATGAATTCATCATACGTTGAACTCAAAACAAATAGCAATAGGAATAGCAAAAATACTCATGCAATAGGTGGGAATAGCTTGAACAACAATTTTGATCAAAATAGCTTTGTCCTGCTCTTGACAACAACTTTCATTTACAAAGTTTAGACCAATTTAACCAATGAATACTCCTCCTTCCTCCACCACCCGAACCCCACCAAAATAAATTCATCATACCTTGAAACACATCACAAATAACAACAAGAATAGTAAAAATACTCGCGTAATAAGTGGGAATAGCTTGAGCAATAGTTTTGATCAAAATAGCTTTTCCTGCTCTTGATAACAACTTGTTACCCCAACCTTGAATTATCTTCCAAAGCCTGTTCAAATTTATTAAATTAACTCATATTAATTTATATTATTACATAAAATATAGTTAAATATAACAAAGATTAAAAGTAATTTTTATATATACATACTTTATAAATTATAAATATATTAAATTAAATGTGTTAACACAATATAACACTTGAATATTAATTAGTTAAGCATGTGATTTAAAACTTATTAATTTCGTATTGAGTTGAAATCGTGTTTGATATTGCCAATAATTGAGTGAGAACTTGCACTATTGTGTTTAGCAAAGTACAAAAACTGAAATTGGGTTAGTGACCCATGGGCCTGTAACATAACACCTTCAGGCACTGTATGGACTATGGACAGCAATTAAAAATTCAGCCACACCATTGGGCCCACCTGCAAAATACAGTTAATTGGGATTTGGGAAAACCGAGATTTGCCGCCGCCGAATATTCTTTCTTTGAATTAAAATTTTAATTTTGTTTAATTAATAAATAAATAAAATTAAAATGAAGAGGTGTCGTGTGAGTGTGACAGTGGCAACTGGCAACTGGCAAATCATTATAAAAGCTTTGGCAATTAGGTGGGGGCCAATCCTCTATTTCCCCGCCGCTTTGTGGGCCCCAGCAATGGCTTGTCGGCCCACGCTCATTCCTCTCTCTCACTTTTCCTCACTCCCATTAACTTGTGCTTGGCGTGCCCTTTTTTTTCTTTTGTTTTGGACCATGTTTGCCTCCATCTCCTAGTTATTTATTATTATTATTTTTTTAACACAAGGTAAAAGTTAAAACCGTGGTAATTTAATTTTATTAACAAAATAACCTTTCTATTGAATTTTATTACAAATAATCATAGTTAAATTTATTTTTAATAGTTAAAATATATATTTTATTTTAAAATATTTAAAATACCCTTGAAATAATGAAAAAATATAATTGATAACTATAATAGATAACCGAAAATAAACAAATAATCCAAAACAATAATTATAAAATTGATAGTTGAGTTAATAATTTATTTATATAAATTTAATTATTAATTTTTTTAATATATATATAAGAGTCTAAAAATAATTTAATTTTTTAATTAATATACTTGTTATGCAAAAGCATTTCACATTCTATAAGAATTTTAATTAATAAGAAATAAAATAATGAGTTAATAAGTAAGATTTCTTTTTTTTTTTTTTTTTTTTTTTTTTGTAATTGATTGATGCTATTACGCCAAGAAATAATCCTTTTAATAGGTGAGGGAACAGAGCGACGTCGTGTCACAGTAAAGCAAGACGAGAAGGAGAGAGCGGTGGGGGGGTGTGTGTGAAATGTCCGTTCCGTTGACGGAACAATAAAAAAAATAAAGTCACGCTTCCCAATCTAAATTGTCAACACACAGAATGTCTCTTTTTTTTTTTTTTTAACACGCCGAAAGATGGTGACACACGTTCTGTTCTTAGTGGTCTCCGTTCCCATATACCCACGCTATCTGGTGTTCTTGAGAAACACTCTAGTGTCCCCTTTAAAATCTCCCTAATTTTCCATTTTACTTGCTTCCGGCGTCATCTACTACCACGTGTCCTTTGAATGATTTTCTGTATAAATTTGGAGAAAATAATAATAATACTCCTACATATATTTGATTTTTTGACTCACTAATAATATGTGGAAAATTTCTACTTT
>CATKHJ010170703.1:0-31022 GCA_949750685.1 Vernicia montana | reverse complement strand
AATAGACTAAAGAAAATTGCATGGTTTTGGATTCAATTTTTTTTTGGTAAATTTGGATTCAATTAATTAATAATTATATATCTAATAGTAATATATAATAATTATAAAAAGTTGGAAAGAGAAAAAAGTTGAGAGAGGAGGACAAATTAAGTAGAGAAGATAATTTTACAGCTATATATATCTTTGGGAATAATTCTGATTTAGACAGAGAAAAAAAAATCTAAACCAAAATTAGGGTTTCTCACATTTAAATAAATCCTAAAACCCCAAAATAAAAAAAAAATCATAAAGCAAATGATACAATGAGAGAAAGAATATGACATAGGATATACCTTTGTTGCTGCCAATTCCTTCACTTGAGCAAAAGAAAAGAAGGCATCTCTTCGTCTCATGTATGGATAGGAATAGTAATAAAGAGAGACAGAGAAAAGGAGAAAGCTAGATTGACAATACATTAATATGTATTAGGTATCGTCTGGTTCACGAAATAAAAAAAAATTATGCTTTATTTTTTAATAAAATTTATATTTCATAAATTTGAAAAATATCTACAATATATAATAATTATATTATATATTTAAAATTCTTCAATCAAAATTTGTGATTTTAAATTTATTATTATTTTATGTGAAATGGAGTAACTATTATTTTCTCATATTATTTCGTGCTATTCCATGAATTAAACAAACACTTAGAATCTCTCAAATATTTAACAATATTGCATGGAATAATGCGTAGAAAGCAGGCAATAAATTAGAAAAAAGAAGGGATATCCATATAGCATATGCTACCTATGCTTCTCTTCTTGAAAACCTTATAAAGCTCATGGCCATGGTGCATAATTTCTTGAAGACCTACAATAATCAAAGAGAAATGAAGAGTAAGTGAAGTAGTTGTAGGGCTTCTCTCCTCTGGCACGTATCATCATAAATAATAGATCATGGTTTAATTTAGTTGCTCTATTTTTATTTGATGATATCCGCCAAAGGAGAGTTGCCCTGTAACTTCTTCAACTTAATATGTATTTATTATATCTCTATATCTACTTAAATATATTATATATATCGCTTCCATTCCATCTCATGCCGAAGGAATTAAGGTAAGCTACCTAACTACTAGAAAAATTACATGTAATATTATTTGTTTTCCATTTTCTATCTCTATAACTTTATTTTTACTGGAAATATATATGCATTAAACTATATATATATATATACAGTGACATAGCTAAAATAAATTTAAGGGCCAAATTTTTTATATCATAATTTATATTAAAATAGTATATATAATTAAGCTAATTTCTATATATTTAAGAAAAATTTTCATTTAAAATAAAGAGGTCAAATACAAAATTTTAAAAATTATACACCAAAAAATATTGCATTTTGGATGGCTCCCCTCAGCCTTCCTAGCTCTGTCATTATATATATGGGATTTATATATATATATATATATATATATATATATATATAATAAGTTATTACCATCATATGTATGCTGGGCGATCACTTCTTTTTGTTTCTTTTTTCTAGTTAATTACTCTGATTGAGATTAGAATGGACAACTTTATATTTTTGAAAGAATTCTAATTCCATTAAATCAAAATTTATCAGTATAGTAATCACTTTTTTATAGTAAATAAAAATGTCAAATTTCACTTTTTTTTATAGTGAATAGAAACGTAAAAATTATGTGAAATGGAGTGGTTTTCGTTATATTTGTTGTTGTGTTTTCTCCTTAAAATGGAGTTTCAAGATCTTAAATCAAGATATGACAAATTTATATAAAAGTCTTGTACTCCTTTATTGTTTAATTTTAATTTTATCTTTTAACCAACATAAATTAATTTTAATCTTAGTTGTAAATTAATAATGGATTGCAACTACCTAAGATGACGTAAATTAACTAGTGAGGAGTTGTTCTAATTTAAACAGATATCTCGAATTCAAGTGTTGAGTATGTAGCTGCTTTAAAATTTTTCAGGAAGAGTTTTGTCGTCATTGTGGTTTCACCCAGTTTGAATCCGAATTAGTTTGAACCCGTAATAACTCCGGGTACCAAATTCTCGAAGGAAATAATGAATTGTAAGCTTTAAAACTTTTCAGGGAGAATTTTGCCGTCATTGTGGTTTCACCCAGCTTGAATTCGAATTAGTTGGAGCCCGTAATAACTCCGGGTACCAAATCCTTGAAGGAAATAATGAATTATCAGTTTGCAACCACTCCATATATATTGATTTCACACAGGTTTTTTTTTTATTATTATTTTTTTTAAAAAAAGTGATTATACATATAGGATATGGGATTTTGTAATTTGGTGATCAAATTGAAGATTACATAACAAATATAAAATTGTGTTTCGTGATCAATTTATATTTATAATCTATAATATTTATATTGACTTGATGAATACATCAAATAATGACTATTATTCGTGAGAAAGTTCAAAAGACAAATCTTTTTCTTTAAATCCAGAATGATAATACATATTAGTATTTACTAAAAGTCATGACCACTTATCTATATATCATTATTTTATGTTATTTTATTTATTTATTTTGAAATAATGATTTCATAACTAGATATATCATTCAATGATAAATAGATTTAATTTTTTTTTTTTTTCAAAATAGAAGAAGAAATTTCAACTGCTCCTTTAAACCAAGTCAAGCCTTTATAACATCGGAAAATACTTGTATAGCTAGGCCAAAAATAGTGAAGAATTTTCTATAATATAAATTTAATAAAACTTAATGTAGTTGAAATGTGGAACCATTGTATCTCTAGGAAAGACTTGTTCAAAAAACGGATCTCAAACTTAAATTTATGAAAGAAATTGCAGATTTATATTAATATATATTTAAAATAAAGTTGAACCATAACATTCAACGTTGAGATGGCCGAGTTGGTCTAAGGCGCCAGATTAAGGTTCTGGTCCGAAAGGGCGTGGGTTCAAATCCCACTCTCAACAATTAATTTTTCCCCCTTGAAATTAATACCTAGATTTTTTGCTTTTTTTTTTCCCTCAAATTTAAAGATAGAACAATTTATTACCTGGAATTTAACATTAATCCCATTTTCAAAAAAAAAATTTTGTTTTTTCTGAAATTTATACTGATAAAGTTTTTTTTTTTTTTTGAGCTGGATACTAATAAAGTTAATATTAAAAATCTAAACCCAAAAAATAAAGTTAATATTTAAAAATATAACAATTGTTACCTTAAAATTTAAAATTAAAGTTAATAGTAAAGATAGAACTTCTTCTTAAGATGGAATACGCATCCATAGGTTTAATTTCACAATAATTAAGTGAAATTTTAAATTTGAGCCTTTTTCATTGTTTATAAAAAATAAAAATAAAAAAACTGAAATCTGAAATTGAGTTCAATTATTACTTAAAATAGAAGGGATTGGGAAAAAAAGGGTGGGAGTGTAGAATAATTTTTTTTTTTTTTAGAAACTAATATAGAAGAGATTAAAAAAAAATTAATTGAACCCACTCTCAGCATATACATTTTTATTTGTGCTGAAATTTAGTTAAATTATTATTTATATTAATTAAAGATATTATGGAAATCATAGCATTGTTTTCACCATGAAAATTCTTTAATTATACCATATCTTATTATGAAAATCTCCACCATAAGTTAAGTTGTATAGTATTTTGAGAATTTAAATCCATTAGATCAAATTTGAGGTTTATCTCAATTTTACAAGCACATGAAATGTGCGGATTTTATGGCTATTAATAAAAGAAAAAAAAAATTAAAATAGAGAAAGAAAAATGTAAACACAATATGGACAAAAAAAAGAAAATTAAAAATATATATTTATACTAAGGAATAAGGAAACATACATTGATATTTATTTTACTTTTCTTGGAAAATCAAGCACATGTAATAGTTGAAATTTCGTTAGCTTTTCTGTCAGAATTTATTAAATATTTTTTTAAGCAGAATTTATTATTTTCAATAGAAAGGACAACATTTCTTTTTCAGGAAGGAGACAATTAGCTGACTAGTCACCATTCATATCATGCTACTAAGATTATTGCATTTCAATAATTACAAGCCTTTATGAAAGATGGGAAAGGAATCCTTCTTTAGAAATTCAATTCCTTTATAAAATAGATGTTTTCCTTTATATATATATATATAAGTTCTTTCTATTTAATAACCAAATATCAAAGATATTTAAGTCTAATAAATGAGTATTCGGTTAACTGAATCCAACCGAATTAAATATTTTTAATTCAATTATTGATTATAATCGAATTAAATGAATAATATTTAATTTATAATTTAAATATTATTATTTTATATATTATTAATATAAGAATAAAATTAAAATTTATTATTAAATATTACTAGTAAAAAACTCATTATAAATTATATATTATTGCTAAAAATTATATTTAAATAATATATTAATAAATAAAATTTTGATTTTTTCGGTTACCATAACCGAACCAATAATCAAAAATCAAAAACCAATAATTTTTTAAATAAAAAATCAAACTAAATCAAATTACTTATTATCGAAATAATCAAATTTTATCGATTCGATTTGATTTTTCGATCTTCTCATAACTTGAGATATTAACTTTAACAATTAATTTGGTTGGTAAATAATTTTTTTTTTTTTATAGATTAAAGTTTAATTTTTGAAGTTTATATTTAAAAGATAATTCATGAAAACACATGAGTGTAAATGTGCACTCTTAAACTCATAAAAAAAATTTAATCTCAATTTATACATAAATTAATTCGAGGATATCTTAAAAAAAATTGATCTTATTATTTGAGACATTGTTATGTACAATGTTATGTCCTCGCTAATGTCAGATTGCAAAAATTCAATAAATTGGGTCAAGAAACATTTCAAATTTGGTAATTTTAATATTATACTAATTCAATTAGACTATTATTTGCATTAATTACCTTCATAAATGATAATATGGATTTTTTTTTTTTTTGGAAAAATATTGATCTAATTTAAAATTATACAAAATATAAAATAAAAAAAATCCAGATTATGAGTTTAAAGATAATTAGATAAATATCCTAAAATGAATGATCATGTTGAAAAAAAAAAATGCATAAATTTGGAAAATTAATTAATTTAATTCACTTGGTAGAATTTTAAATTTTTTTTTGTAGATTTACTTCCATTTTCATGCACTATATATAAACATCAACAATCATCAATGTTTATTAAAAAAATTAACATTTAATATTTGTTCTCATAAAATTAATTTAAAAGTTTTATATGACAACTCTATATAATTTAGATATTTAGTTAAAACAAAAATAAACTCTTCAAAATCTTTTAACTTATTTGACTCTCTATTTAACCAATTGCCATTATTGGGATATAAAAAATAAATAAATAAACAAATTTATCCAATAAATAAATAAAAATACTCCCAACAAATTTGAAGGCGCAATTCTAATATGAAAATTAAATGCAAGTCTATGTTGAATCCACAATACGATATACCTTCTTAAAAGAAATAAGCTAATTGATATGTTTGATAGAAATTGAATTGAAATGGTAGAGGTAATTTGAATTGGATATAGGTTAAACCCTTGAATGAATTGGATCTAATGAGTTTGGATCAACCATTGCTAAAAGGTTAGAACTAATCAATTAGTTAGTTAAGCCCAAACTATTATACACCCATATATTTTTAGTGTATTTTTCTAATGTAAGATTAATTCTTAACAGATGTTGCCACCATTAACTTGGTAAACCATATAAATTATTATGAGAGCTTTTGTGGTATACTTGGTGCATTGTGCACTGACAGATGTATCGTGCACTTATATCTTTTTTAACAATATTTCAGTGTATCGTATATTGAAATTTTCATATTTTTACCTCATTCTTCTTCTTATAATTTTCATTATCAATCGCTCACAATTATTAAACAATAGAAATTCTATATTCATTGATGATTAACCGGTCTATTCTTCTTCTTTTTTTTTTCTTCAAATCTAACTTTCAATTAAAAATCCATTTCATAATCCCCAAAAATCAAGTCAACTTTTGTTCTTTATCTCATTTTTCTATCGTGCCGGCAAACGCCATTTTAATATTTTACTCATTTGGTGGATTGTTGTGCTAAATCTGCAAGTGTACAGATTGTGGGCAAGTAATAGTGTGTGAGTAGAGTGTCAATTCCACAGGGAAGGTGTTGACAATTACCAAAAAATATGATTACTCTATTATTTAGAAAATTAATTCAATTGTGAAGAAAAAGAAAATTAAAATAGATGTAAGAAAATTTAAAAGACAAATTCAATATATGATAAAGATCTAGGATTTAAATTTCATCAATTGATTACCTATGACTTTTCTATATTCTCTAGATTGGTTTAATTTCATTGGAATTAACGATTAGATTTCCCTAAATTATATGATGTTCTCTCTCAAGATACAACACGAGTATTTATGTTAACCTTATGTCTACTCTCGTGATCACAAGCAATTAACACAAACCCATTAAGTTTTATGGAAATCCTTTAATTAATCACAAAGGAGTGTTCTTATCTCTAAGCAACACATTCCCTAGGTCTAATATCTCAATGAACTAATATTATGCTTTCACTTTCGCTACTTCACATAATATCTTTAAACATGCAAATAGTGATCAATTATTCACAAGCATTAAGTTCTAAGATAAAAGATTAATTCCAATAATCTAAACCAAATAAATCAAACAAAGATAGTCATAGGAAAATCAGGAGATTACATCTAAATCTTAGATAAGAAATTTAGCTACTCATAATTAAGAATAAAGAAACAATTAAATTAACAATTAATCTAATAAAAAACATAATAACAACTTATTATTGAATTGAAGAATAAAAATTTAGAAAGAACTCTTTTAGGGATACAATCTTTGGTGTAGACGAGCTCCAAAACTTCTCTTCTTCATCAAAATGAAAATAAAAGAAATGAAACTAAGAAAATATAAATTTCTATATCTATTTGCTTTTTTGATTGAATGCTTGAATGATTCAATTGATGATTTGAAGGAGGGGTGGTAATATCTATTTATAGGAAATTTCCATCTTCTTTTTCTACCATCTTGCATCATTGCTTACATCATTATTATTATGACATCATTGCTTGCATCATTAATATCATGACATCATTGTCTGCATCATTAAATTCTGACATCATTGCCTGCATCATTAATATCATGACATCATTGTCTGCATCATTAATATCATGACATCATCGCCTGCATCATTAATGTCATTTTGATCTGTAAAATAAAATAAAATAAAATACTAAAAATATTTTATAATTTATTTATAAATTGTTATAATTATTTGTTCTTCAAAATAAGTAATAATATTATTAAATTCTCAAGAACTGAACCAAAATTTGAGTTTAAATAGGTAAAATAACTTTAAAAAAATAGAGTTATCACCATGAACCGGTCAATTCGGTCACGTAAACTGGGTCACAAAGCTAAATAACTAACATTTTAAGCTTAATTAAAAAAATAAAGTTTAACACTTTGTATTTATAATTTATAATTTATAATAGCATCTTATATTTATTACTTTCAATTTATTAAACTTAATTATTTTATTTTTTATATTAATTAAAACAAACATAGTAATTATATAATAATCTCAAAATTTTATAATAAAAAAAGATAAATAGAAAGCTATCAAAGAATTAGCCTTCAACTTTCTCTTAGTTTTGATCATTGTTGTCAAATTTGGATCAATTCGACCGGTTCAATCGAAAAACTCAGGAACCGGATCAATGATCAATTCGATTCATACATTAGATCCATTTTTTTAAAAATCGAAAATAAACCCTTTGAACCAGCCGAGTTACTCATGAACCGATCAACCCGGTCACATTTCAAGTGGGTAAACCGAGTCACAAAGCTAAGTAGCTAACATATTTAGCTTAATTAAAAAAATAAAATTTTTAATGTTGCACTATGAGGATTCGAACAGAGAGCCTATAATAGATAGAAGATAACATTTTTTTTTTTAAATAATTTCAATTTTTTCTTTTGATGTGTTGATTTTATTTAAGGAATAAATTTTTTATATTATTTATCATTTGCTGATTTCTTCTTTTTAATCTGATTTTTGAATCTTTTTTCTTTCTTTCTTTCTTTTTTTAACCTAAAATGCTAAATCTGCTTTTAATAGTTTTTTGCCTTTTTTTATTTTTTCCAATTCTAACCCTTTTTTTTTATTCAAGAATATCCTGATTTTTGTTGCTTTTCAAACCGGATTGATAGCCGATTTCTGATTTAACCGGTTCCACCGGCCGGTCAGATTTAATTTTAACAACACTGAATTTTATATAATATATAAAATAACTTAATTATTTATCTTATTTATCTCAACACTTTCCAAATTGAAAAATTATATTATTATTTTTTAAAAAAAATTACATCATTAAATTTAATGTCTTAAATCTATCAAATTAATAATATCATGACTTTATATATATATATATATATATATATACACACACACACACCAAAAAAAGTTCAAGAAAATCTCGGTTTTTGTTGCTTTTCAAACTGGATTGATAGTCAGTTTCTAATTTAACTGGTCTCATCTGATTTTAACAACACTGAATTTTATATAATATATAAAATAACTTAACTATTTATCTTATTTATCTCAACACTTTTCAAATTGAAAAATTATAACATTATTTTTTTAAAAAAAATACATCATTAAATTTAATGTCTTAGGCTCCGTTTGTTTCGCGGAAAATATTTTTCAACGTTTGGAACGTTTTGGAAAATTAGTCAATGGAAAACTAAACTTTTTTTAAGGAAAATAACTTCCTCTTTTCAAAACGGAAAGTCATTTTCCGTATTTTGACAAACTCATTATAATGAAAGAAAAATATGTAAATATAAATTTATTAATCCGCGGATCACCGATATTCACTACCGGCGACCATTGATGACCACTGTCACGACCCGACTCTAGGGGCACGTGACCGGCACTAGGGTACGGGAAAACTTAAGACTTCCAGAACCTCGTAGTCAGCCTGACAATACAAGTCAACAGAGAATCATAAATTAAGGGCTAAAGGCCCACATACCAACAGAACCTGTACCCATATCATAATACATTCATCCGGTCACATATCACTATATCAACAGGTTCTTGTTTAGCAGAATATCTCATTATGTCATATTACAGACAACGAATATCAATCATCAAAAATTAAACAGACATAAATTTGATTTACTGTAATTACGGAATTCTAGAATTATAATATTATACATAACCACATATAAATATAAAATTCACTGCCGGAGGAGAGGGCAGAGAAACTCAACAGTAGAAAGTTAACTAGGCTCACCCTGCAACCTGAAAAAAATAGTGAGACAGGGGTGAATGTCTCAACTCAGTGAATGATATCAACCAATATACCAACCTGGTACTCTAAGATCAATCTAATATTAATGCTCATGCAACGTGTCACACATACAAATAATCAGATAATCATACAATCAATCAGGGATGGGAATTGGTCCACAGGAATCACACTAAACCTCAATCTGGGGAGCCGATCCCCCTATCCTAGCTCTCTAAATCCCATCACTATATCTCAAAATCCAATACATAGGGTCCCAGCCGTCCATGGCCTATGCCACGCAGCGCCGACTAGACTGGCAGCAACGAGCGATAAGCAAGTTCCAAGCCGTCATACACCAGTCACAGCTCATCAAACATAATCATCATCATATCATAATTACAATCCTAGGTGAATCCTTGTGTCATCCCAATCCCATCCAGCATCTACAATTAATATGTAACTCATATAATTAATGAAGCATTCATATACGTATGCCAACATGCTCAATTAATGTTCATAATGCATAATTATATACATATATATATACAGTAAATATAGATGCATGAAATACAGGAAAATATATTAGAAAGTATTACTCACAACACAAGTGCGGGAAATCAGACTCGATCAGTGACTTGGACCTGGGGCCGCAGAAGATAGTCCTAGACGATCTAGAAAAATAAAGCATGAACAATTTATCAGAGTAAGGATTATGAGAATCAACATACAGACACGTCCTAAGACCGTAGAGAAATCTACCAAAATCTGGCAGAGTTTCTCCTAGAGTAAATCTAATCCCCATGAAACTCAGACAACATACTCAATATCGAGATATCGAATATCCCAACTGGCTCCCAATAGCAATTCTCAAAATTAAATTCCAATAATATATATATTATTCCCTTAATAATTCTTAAATAATTTATCCACAATTAATTATCTAAATTCATAATAATTCCATTATGCCAAACTAAATAATTCTAATACTAAATTAACCATTAGGGATCAATTCCGGGCTGCCGGGTGCACTCACTGAGAAGTCACCGGAAAAGTCACCAGAAAACGTCAACGGTGTCAGTTAATGGCGAAATTGGTACCAATGGATTTGTATTGAAATGTTGATGCTGGAAATATACACCACTCTCCCTCACTCGCCGGAGAATTACCGAAAAACGCATCGGCAGCCTGCAACCTCACCGGATTCCGGCAAAAATCAAACATTCACTAAAATTAGCAAATGAGGTAGCAAATCGAAACTTAAGAGAAGAGGAAACCAATGGTACCAGAATCGATGAGAACGGAGATCGAAATCGACCAGAAAAGCCTTCGGAAGTCCACTGACCGGCGAGCGTTTCGCCGGCGGCGGACGGCAATCGGGCTAGTACCATTGGAAAACTCTTTGTCTCCTCTTTCCAATGGACCGGCGCATGTTGATCCGAGTTGGTCGGACGATGGCGAACGACGACAGATTCCTTTTCTCTCTCTCTCTCTCTCTCACTGCCACTGTCTCTTTCCCGTTCTTCAATTAAACATATATATATATATATAATACTAATAATAATAATAATAATACTTATAATAATAATAATAATTAAAATTTCTGAAAACAATTTTTAAAAAAAATCTCAATATTTAATTAAATAATTACATAATTTTATTTTAATAAAATAAAATACCCAAAATTAATAATTCTTTATAATTCAAAATTCAAGATATTACAATCTCTCCCCTTAAAAGAAATTCATCCTCGAATTTGGATAAAGATAATAATTCATAAAAGATAATATACATAATTACTTAAAAGCATTGAAATATTACATTTCAAAACAAATCAACTTGTCCCAAACAGATAAGGGTATTTCTCTCTCATCTCGGCTTCTACTTCCTATGTATACTCTTCGGTAGTGTGATTACGCCACATAACTTTAACCATAGGAATTTCCTTGGAACGAAGCCTGCGAATATGAAAATCCACTATAGCTATAGGAACTTCCTCATAAGGCAGATTTTCACAAATCTGAATCTTTTGTGGCTGTAACACATGGGAAGGATTGGAAATATACTTCCTTAACATAGAGATAAGAAACACAGGATGAACATACGAAAGGTCTGATGGCAAGTCCAAATGATACACAACTGTTCCAACTCTCTCAATGATCATATATGGGCCAATATACCTTGGTGCCAACTTTTCTTTCTTACCAAATCTCATTACTCCTCTCATAGGAGAAACTTTCAGAAAGACGAAATCGCCCATATTAAAAGAAAGATCTTTACGCCTTGAATCTGCGTAATTCTTTTGCCTGCTAAAGGCAGTCTTTAGCCGTTCTCGAATTATAGGAACTTTTTCTGACATGATTTGAACCAAGTCAGGTCCTGCCAGCTACTTTTCTCCAACTTCTTCCCAACAAACTGGAGATCTACACTTTTTGCCATATAGAGCCTCATAAGGTGCCATCTCAATACTGGCATGATAACTGTTATTATAAGCAAACTCAATTAATGGCAAATGCCAATCCCAATGACCTCCAAAGTCAAGTATGCACATTCGAAACATATCCTCCAAGGTCTGAATTGTTCTCTCAAACTGACCATCCGTCTGAGGGTGAAAAGCTGTGCTGAAATCTAACCTCGTATCCAAAGCATCTTGCAAAGATTTCCAGAATCTGGAAGTGAACTGGGGTTCTCTATCTAACACAATGGAGACTGGAATTTCATGCAAGTAAACTATCTTTTCCACATACAACCTTGTATACTTAGCCACAGAGTAATTGACCTTAACAGGAATAAAGTGAGCCGATTTGGTTAATTGGTCCACGATAACCGATATAGAGTCATACCCTACAATAGTCTTAGGCAACCCAGTCACAAAATCCATGGTAATCCTTTCTCATTTCCACTCAGGAATAGGAAGTGGTTGAAACAATCCAGAAGGCTTCTGATATCTGTAATATGACATGATGAGATATTCTACTAAACAGGAACCTGTTGATATAGTGATATGTGACCGGATGGTTGTATTATGATATAGGTACAGATTCTGTTGGTATGTGGGCCTTTAGCCCTTAATTTATAATTCCCTGGTATATTCTTTGTTGACTTGTATTGTTAGGCTGACTACGGGTTCTGGCCCGTACCCTAGTGCCGGTCACGTGCCCCTAGAGTCGGGTTGTGACAAAGTTGGTATCAGAGCTTTTGATTTATTTTCCTAGGGAACTGTAATTGCGAAGCATAGGATTCCAACACGTCTTTTTATGTTTCACTTGCTTCTAGCTTATATAGTACCTTAATGGTTACTTAGTAGTATATATGGGTGTGGTTATGTTATGTTGTGTGTGGACTATCTTTCTTCATTTGATAAACCATTCTGTCCCTTTTCAGTAACATGAGTACTAGAGCTAGAAGAGCAGTTGCAAGTGCGCAAGCTGCTGTTGCTGAGGAGTATGTTGTTCCAAAGGAGGAGGGCTCCACAGGCCTAGTACCACCAGCCCCTAGTCGCAGAGGTAGACGTAGGCAGGCTGGTGATGAGGTTCCTACTGGGGTGGATGTCGTACTTGCTAGATTTCAGAGGATTATGAATGGTGTGACTAGAGCCATCCCTCCAGCAACTCCACCTGCTGCACCTATAGTACCTGTAGCCCCTACAGTGTCTTTAAAGAGATTTATCAAGCATAATCCCCCTACTTTCTCTGGTGATGAGGAACAAGCATATGACTTCTTAGATAACATTAGAGAGATTTTTCTGGAGTTGGGTTGTTCAGATACTAGATCAATTTATTTCCCTAGCCGTAGGCTAGAGGGACCAGCTTAGACATGGTATAAGAACTATATCCGACGGAGATATCAGGAGATGACTTGGGATGACTTTAGCAGGGAGTTCTTGGCTCGGTTTGTTCCTCCTAGGTTTGTTCATAGAAAGATGATTGAGCTTGAGAATTTGAAGAAGGATGAGCACACCTCTGTGGAAGAGTATACCAATAAGTTCTTAGGGTTGTGCAGGTTTGTACCTACAGCAGTACCTGATGATGAAGCTAAGAAATTTTGATAAGTTAAGGCCTTAGGAGACGACTATCAATCTCTACTTAGTGGACGTCAGGGTCGTCCCTTTAGTGAGATAGTTGATGATGCCTGGGATATTGAGTTTACGATAGATGAAAAGGAAAAGGCCATAAGGGCGAATCGAGGCGAGGGTCAGGGCACATCTAACTTTGTTGGTACTGCTAGCACTTTCATCGTAGGGACTTACTCTACTGATTCTCAGAGTTCCTACAAACGCCGGAACAAAGGCAGGAGTAAATGTGGATTTAAGTATAGTAGAGGCTACAATGATAATAGTGGTGGATCCAGTTATAGTGGTTCAGGTTCAGGCACCACAGTATGTGCTAGATGTGGTAGAGCCCATCAGGGGCAGTGTTGGCAAGGATTGAGTGTATGTTATGGATGTGGCTAGCCAGGTCATTTTTCCAGAGATTGTCCTGTAACAGGTGGTCAGAGAGCTTTTTCTCAGGGATCTATGGCTAGTGTAGCTCAGTCTATACACACCTCTGCTCCATCTTAGTCCGGGGGACAATTTAGTGGCCAACAGGGCCATGGTTTTGGGGGTAGAGGTAGAGGACAGAGTTCTGGATTCGTTGGTAGAGGACATAATCAGAACTAAGGTCAGGCTAGGGTTTTCACACTCACCCCATCAGGACGCTCAGGCTTCGAATGCAGTGGTGGCATGTATTCTTTCTGTTTGTTCTTTAGAGGCTCGTGTATTATTAGACCCGGGTTCTACGCACTCTTTTATATCCCCCAGTTTTGCAGTAAAAATTGATATGATGCCTGTCAGTCTCGAGTGTCCTTTATCAGTTGCCACTCCTGTGAGTGATTCCTTGTTAGTGGACACAACTTTTTCTGCATGTCCAGTTCGAGTTGAGGGTAGGATTCTTCCTGCTGATTTAATTATGCTTGATGTGATGGATTTTGATGTAATATTGGATATGGACTGGTTGTCGACCCATTATGCTACCCTCAATTGTCGCAATAAGGAAATTGTCTTCCGTATTCCTTGCGATACAAAGTTTTCTTTCAAGGGAGATAGAAGTGTTGCTCCTTATAACCTTGTTTCAGCTATCAGTGCTAAAAAGATGTTACGTCGTGGCTGTCAAGGTTATTTAGCTCTTGTCAGAGATGTTTCCATGGACATTGGAAATGTGGAAAATGTGCCTATAGTAAATGAATTTCCTGATATGTTTCCTGAAGAGCTTCCAGGATTACTTTCGGATAGGGAGATAGAATTCTATATTGATGTGGTATCGGGAACAGACCCTATATCCATGCCACCTTATAGGATGGCACCTACAGAATTAAAGGAGCTCAGGGAGCAGTTGCAAGATCTTTTGGATAAAGGTTTATCCAACCCAGTAATTCTCCCTAGGGTGCTCCGGTGTTGTTTGTGAAAAAGAAAGATGGAACGATGCGTCTCTGTATTGATTACAGACAATTGATCAAGGTGACCATAAAGAATAAGTATCATCTTCCTCGAATTGATGATTTATTTGACCAGCTTCAGGGTGCTACATGTTTTTCAAAAATTGATCTTTGTTTGGGATATCATCAACTGAGGATTAGGAGGGAAGATATTCCTAAAACAACATTTAGAACTAGGTATGGGCATTATGAGTTCCTTGTGATGTCTTTTGGACTCACTAATGCACCTACCACGTTTATGGATCTGATAAACCAAATGTTTAAACCATTCCTAGATCATTTTTTCATTGTGTTTATCGATGACATTCTGGTATACTCAAAGACTCCTGAAGAACATGCTCAACATCTGAGGATGGTTTTGCAAACTTTGAGGAATCATCAACTGTATGCCAAATTTTCCAAGTGTGAATTTTGGTTAGACAGTGTAGCTTTTCTGGGGCATGTTGTTACTAAGGATGGTATTATGGTGGACCCCAAAAAGGTGAAAGCTGTTACGAATTGGTTAAGACCTACTACAGTCACCGAGGTTCGCAGTTTTTTTGGGTTAGCAGGCTATTATCACCGCTTTGTCCAAGATTTTTCAAGGATTGCATCCCCTTTGACTCGTTAACACAGAAGAATGTTAAGTTTCAATGGACTGAGGCGTGTGAAGATAGTTTCCAAAGGCTTAAAGATTGCATTACCTCAGCTCCAGTATTAACTTTACCTTTAGGTATGGGCGATTATACCATTTACTGTGATGCTTCGAGAATTGGTCTGGGGTGTGTTTTGATGCAGCATGGTAAAGTGATTGCTTATGTCTTTCGCCAGTTGAAGAAGCATGAGCAGAACTACCCACCCACGATTTGGAAATGACAGCAGTAATTTTTTCCTTGAAGATTTGAAGGCATTACTTATACGGTGAAACTTATGAGATTTATACGGATCACAAGAGCCTGAAATACATTTTAAACCAGAGGGACTTGAATTTGAGGCAGAGAAGATAGATGGAGCTTCTTAAAGATTATGATTGCACCATTCTTTACCACCCTGGTAAAGCAAATGTTGTAGCTGATGCATTAAGTAGGAAGTTCTCTGGTAGTTTAGCTCATATTGTGGTAGAGAAAAGACCTATAGTTAAAGAGTTACAGGAATTTTTTGATGAAGGGTTACAGTTGGAGGTACACAGTTTTGGAGTACTGTTGGCACATTTCAAGGTCCGTTCAATTCTAGTGGAAAGAAATAAAGTGGCTTAGAGACGGAACTCACAATTATGCAGAATTATGGATGAGGTGCAGGAAGGCGGTACTTGAGACTTCGTGATTGATGATAATGGAGTACTTTGACATGGTTCTCGTCTATGCGTTCCTGATGTAGATAATTTGAGAAAAGAGATTTTGGAAGAAGCACACCTCGCAGCGTACAACGTGCACTCAAGTTCCACCAAGATGTACCGTGATTTGAAGGGTATTTATTGGTGAAATGACATGAAGAAAGATGTTGCTAAATTTGTTTCTAGATGCCTAACTTGTTAGGCTGACTACAGGTTCTGAAAGTCTTAAGTTTTCCCGTGCCCTAATGTTGGTCACGTACCCCTAGAGTCAGGTCGTAACAACCACTGTCAACCACCGCCCGCCGCCGGCAATTACAAAATTTATTATATTTATTTATTTATTCTCATATTTAACAATAAAATTTTAAAATTATGAAATTATTATAAGTTTAAATATATTTATAATCTTATAAATTGAAATTTTTAATATTTTTTAAATAATTTTTAATATTGTAACCAAACAATAGAAAATTAGTTCTTGGGAAAAAAAATTTTAGAAAATGTTTTTCTTGGAAAATATTTTTCAAAAATAAGTTATTTTCCACTAAACAAACGGAGCCTTAAATCTATCAAATTATATATATATATATATATATACCAAAAAAATATAATTGTTATTAATATGAATACTTTATATATTTATTATTATTTTAAATTTTATTTTAAATATTAATTAATAAATGTCCTAATTGGTGTTTACTTATAATTTATATTAATTCATTTTCTTAGTTACTTACTTTATTTTGATATATTTTTGTTTATCAAGATTTTTAATAGATAAAATTAATTATGATATATTTTATATAATATTTATTATATATTTAATTTAACTACGGTTTAACTTTCAGTTTGATCCTAAATTAAACTTTTAACCCGTAATCTTTTACTTTTATCAGTTTAAAGATTGAGCCGGGTCTAAAAATATTGGTTTTGATCTTAATATATAGTATATAAATATAGATTTTATTTAAATTTTGTAGTGATAATCAAATCAAGTCGAATATTTGAAATATTTCATTGAATTAAATTTGAATGTGAAAAGTAAAAAATAAATCAAATATGAGTTGAATTTCGAATAGTACATGGTATTACTATTAACTTGGCTTGAATCAATATAGCTATATGTTAGTGAACATGGTTTTAAATAATGGTTTTACGTATCGTATCGGTATCGGAATCGATGTAATAGAATCGGACTGAATTGGTTTGAATCGGCTATCGCTACCGTGAATTTTCAAAAATGATTAGCAAACTAATTCAAATTAACAAGAAATAGACTGTAATGTCCAAAATGAAATACATTAAATTAATAAACACTTAAATAAACATACTCTATAATATAAAAGTTCAAATTATATAACATATTTATGAATAATGCATAATAACAATAATTAAGTTACATAAATTTCTAATATAATACTGTCTTGACTTAAAAATTTTAATTTTTTTTTTTGATAAATCAATATTATTTTATTAATTCATAAGGGAAAAATCACGTTATTCAAGATAAATGAGGTGATAAAAAAAAAACCTTCTTATTCTAAGCAAATAAGGCAATATGAAAAAAAATAAATAGACTACAAGATTGATTAATCACTACTAAAAAGAGTGTGGTGGAGGAAATTGATTGTTTTGCTCGTTATTGAACTCATTTGTATTTTAATTATTTATTCCAGATGAAAAGATATCAATAATGTTCTAAATACATTAAAAAAAAACCCCTTATATAAATAATGTGAAGAACAATATACCAATAATTTACACTAATAAAATATATTAAAAAATTTATGAAAAATATAAAATAATAGTCTTTTTAAATAATATATTCATAATTTATATTAAAAAATTAAAAAATATAATAATTATTATTATTTTGTACTGATACGTCACGTCCGTAACGCTAAACAACGATCATATTAGTGTGTATCGGATGATTCAGTACCGATTCAGGACTAATTCACATTAATATATGTGTAACGCCCAAATAACATATCGAACCCCTAAAAAATTTAGACGAAACAACGTATCGACCGTTATTTAAAATCTTATTAGTGAATAACTCCAATATATTATGAATAAAGACACTAAAATTATAAGATTTAACAGGCTGAGTCAAGTGAATACAGTATATTACATTAACTTTGATTAGACATTCAACTTAAGCTAAATTGAATTTTATGTTTCGAGTTCTATTTGATGGAATACTCGAAATATTCGAGTTCCAACTCGATTAATATTAAAAATTTAAATAAATTTAATTATTAATATCATGTAACTTTAATGAACTCTGGTGATAAATTGTTGTTTAAATATTATATATAATATAAAATATATTTAATATTATGTTAAATTTAAATACTCAATTAGGTTTTACTAGTAGACCTATTTTTGGATCAAACCGCTAACTATAATTAGTGAAAAAAAATTACAAGATCAAACCGCTAACTATAATTAGTGAAAAAAAATTACAAGTCAAGTGGATCGAACCTTTAACATTTTCCAGATTCAAGTCTAGCACATGAACAAATATATTCACAAGTTTGTTTTATATCCTAATTTTCCATACCTTTTTTATTTGAAAAAAAAAAATCATTCTAGAGTCCTTGAATTTATTACATTTATCTATTGATATCTAAATTTGTATTTCTTCACATTAAACCCGCATTTTTTTAAAAATGAAAAACGCAATTATTTACAACCACATAACTCTTATTTGGCATTGTGGTTAGATAGCTTTTAACAAAATATATTTAAAAAATTTACAGTCGGTTCGATTGATGTGGTTACTTAACTAAACTACAATATTAATAAATAACATTATATTTAATACATATGATACATATTGAATTTAATAATCTTAAAAATTTATTTAAATCATGGATCAATCTTATCTAAAATATAGCATTCCATGTTTTTATCAAGTCATCTCCAATAGAATTACTAATCACATTATTCATGAAATTTTAATCTCTAAAGTAACCTTAATTTTTTACTTTATTTCTCAAAATCAGACTTACAAATGCCTAGTCATCTAATAAAATAAATTATTTCATAATTATTAACATAAAAAATATAATATTATAAAAATTAATTCATACTTGTTAGCAAAAATAGTGATTCAAACTAATGACCAGTGTAGACTAGATGTAATACAAAAATTTAAAAAAAAAAAAAAAAAAATCAAAACACAATTTTGAAAAATAAGTTTAAATTCAATACCAAACATACTCTTAAACAGTGAAATTTTTTTAAGAGATGTAATTTTTAGTAATTTATAAACTTTCATTAATTTTATTTTACAATAAAAATCTTAAAAGAAGTAGAGAAGTTTCGTGGACTCAAAATAAAATACTTGAGGGTTGTTTTTTTTTTTTCCCTTTTGGTTTTGAACTGAATTCCCCCATACCAGTAATTGAGTATAGAAATTATCAGCCCAAAATAATCTTTCTCCAACTTATGCGTTCTCCATTCATTGTTCTTAATTTCTGTTCCTTAAGAAATTGCGTCAACAAACAAACAATTCTTCAAATTTTGTATTGTATTCTACCTATAAAAACTAATGCCATCAGTTTTCTATATCTCAAAGATGCATCTCTCACAATCTTATCAACGATAAAAGCATCTATAATTTCAAGCTACTGTCAATGAGAGAATAGAATATACAAAACTCAGAAAGAAAAGAAAATTATTATCAAAATGAGCTAAAAACAAAGACAAAGGTTCAGCCTTCTGTTTCAGCAGCGCAAGACACTGGCATCTCATATTAATACCTCAGTCAACTTCTAGAAAGGTTTAATCTCAAAAAATCCAACCTCCACATGGAACCACTAATAGCAAATATATGCCAATATCAATTTCGCAGTATATACTGCACTATGTCCTTCCTGACAACTCCCTCAAACGCCCGTGCTCCACCAATGTTATAGTTTGAACTTACCATTTCTGGGCCCCTGATGCACAAGTGTCTGTATTGAGTAATAGTCCCAGCAGGTCTTGGTGACCGCATCATCATTGCAATTGTAGGAAAAGAATTAGACCACAAATTCCTTGATGACGTGAACAGATGCCTACTGGAATCATGGTTTCTGGATGTCTGGTTGCTCCTAGGAGTTTTCAGGTGGGAATACCTGCTTACCTGCTTTGTCATGTTCATATTTGAGGGTCTCTGTGGAGGGGGACCACGGATCTGAGCAGAAGGTTTCATTCGATCCAGCCATCGCAGAATCCGGTTACCAATATTCCGACCAACTTCTATGTCCCTCTCTTGTATATTCTGGTGAACTTTGAGTGCAACATCAAAAATATTACGTGTTCGCCTGTGATGTTGGAAGGAACAAGTTATGGCTCGATTACAGTAATAACTACTATTAAGCTTCATGAAATACAGTAATGATAAGTTATATAATAGACAGTGGTTACATACTACACAATGCCCTACCCAACACAGTCATAGCAGTAATGGTGCTGCTAATTAATAATAGTTCAACATAATTGAAACTTTGAAACTATCAAGGTCCATGGTCATACTGAGAATTTCCCAAACCCAATGGACATATCCAAATATGCCTTGACCAGCAATGATGTCATGCAAACAAAATCTATAATATGGCCAGATCATCTAAAAAGTTTGTAGGACATTAAATAATATATAGTCCAATAAGTTTGATGCCAGCTATGTACATTCTATGCTATTGGATTATAAATGCCCATTCTGTACTATTATATTAAATGCCTTGTGTTAGCGTTATATTTACAACTTCATTTGAAAATAACTTTCAAAACTAAGATATGCAAACACTCAGAAATTCCCTACAGTTTTCTAACATCCAAATAGTTATCCAGACTAGAGTAATAATATACCTCTTAACGTATTGCATGCTATTATATTTAAGAATTCCGGGTAACCTTGTAACAAAAACAATTGCCTTAAATATCCCAATTTTGTATTTTCAAGTATTTCAGTACAGGTATTTAATATTCAAGAATAAAATTTGTAAACATACTTTGTCCAAATCTGAATTACGAAAAGGCTCAACTTTCAATCAAAAACTCCTTGAGAATAGAAAGTGACTATCAG
This sequence comes from Vernicia montana, assembly GCA_949750685.1. NCBI lineage: Eukaryota > Viridiplantae > Streptophyta > Magnoliopsida > Malpighiales > Euphorbiaceae > Vernicia > Vernicia montana. Next base: position 9,799 of record CATKHJ010170703.1, on the reverse strand, counting down.
TAATAATAATAATTCAAAGACTATAAGACTGGTTAAGGAGCAAATTCACAACATTACCTCTGATACATTGTTAGGAGGACCATGAACACACCATGAGTGATTAAATAAAGGGAGAATTACAAGGAAAAAAAAAAAAAAACCATAGTTCTAGAAGATAATAATTGCCTAATCCTTCCCTTTCAAGAACTTGCAATAGGGCAATCATAGGCTTAGCCTACCAGTATGTGCATAACTAACTTGAGCATAAACCTGAGTTCGAGTCTCCCCAAATTCAATACTCAAAAAAAAAAAAAAAGAACTTGCATCAGGATCATTAAAGCTTAAAAATGCCTCCTGTCACATCCCTATGTTAAGTAACTGTTAATAATTTATCAAGACAAAGCAGATCACATAAGTCGAGCACTGAGGTGTCCCACTTTTACCTCTAAGAAAATTACAAAAAAATCCTGAAGACCCCTATCTTTACATCCTTACACTAACTAAATTGTTAGTTAAAAAAGAGGATTTTTTGAAACTACAATTTTGTCCTAATTTTGAGGGCAATTTGCTATTATCCGGAAAATAAATGTACTTTGATAAAGTTTAACAATGTAACTCTCCTTAATCAACACAAAGATATCAAAAAAAAGTTTCCAAAACAACTCATTTATAAGAGAATCTAGTAAAAAAGAACAAGTGGTACAAAATTCTCATACCAACAACTTTGAAAAATGAAATTTTTGCACAAAACACTTTGAAATTGTGATATTTAGGCCTACCAGTTTAGTCACTACGATACTGCTGTTTATGAGATCATGACCAAGGCCCTTACTAATAGGCTTGTTTTGTGAAATATGACACCTCTTTCAAGTAGTGTCTTCATTGGACAAAAACAAACTTAGGATGCAGCATTGGTAGCAAATTAAGTCGCTTAAAGGAGAAATAGGAAAGGTTTGATTCTCAGATAGGATTTTGAAAGGCAGATGATCATCCCAATTGGATCTTTCTAGATAAGGTGAACACAGTAAGGGTATTAGCATTAGATAGAAAAGGTAGGATTCCAGTTTCTACAGTTCCCTTATCACCTAACAGTGAACCAAGCTTAGTTTAGTTTAGAGGCTGCATTGGACTCAATTGGCCAGATTTACTTTACTCTCATTATGTACTCAGTAGGATAATTAAAAGTTCTGGATCATGCTGTGCATTTCAAAGTTGTTAATGTCTAATCAGATAATAAAACCAAATTCACTATATATTTCGTTAAAGAATTTCTATCATGCAGCTTATTTTTTAAAGCAAACAAAGGCTTAAAACTGCATTTCCAAAGTTTTTTGAGTAACAGCATATCAAAACTAACATTTTAGAAGCCAAAACTAACAAAATCTACAATTCATCCTCATTTGTCAACAATTATACAAGTCTATTTGGCTTGAATACATATATAAAAAAACATTGCCATTAATAATATAAAGACAAGAAATTGGCAGATATTGGAATTTGATCAGGGCAAGGACCCAATTTAAGATGCTGAAGAAACAGCATACAAATCAATGATAAAATGATTTGTTTGTTAAAAGAGCAAACCCCAAATGAAAATTTCTAATTAATAAATTAAAATTAGATTCTAAAGTGTTATAAGATAACAAAAATGAGAAGATTTGAACGATCCCACCATCCATTGAAAGGAACACAAAAAGCATTCAAAAAATCAGAAAAAAAAAAAAGAAAAAAGGCGAATTGGGCATACCTGTGAAGAAAATTACGGATCTTAGGATGCTTAGAGGAAATGAGCTTACGTTGAATCCTCAAAGCCAGTTTGTAAGTCCGTTTCAGACCCAAGAAATACGCAGTTCCCAATGTGATCTCCCATAGCACCATCTTCTCTGATTCTGTTTGTAGGTTTTCAAATCAGTTCAATACAAAAGTAGAAACATTTCTTTGGAAGTAAGTTATAGAAACTGAAATTGATTCTTTGTTTGCTGCTCACTCTGAGCCGCCAGAAATCGCAAAAGCAGTGACGTTTCTATGTGCTCTCTTCTCTTCAACCCCACCGTTTGATTTTCATCTGGAACGTTCACAAATTAATGGGCCTTCCTCCACTTTCTTAGCCCATTTATCCTAACGTATTGCAGGTAGAAATTATATCAAATATAATTTTTTTTAAATAAATTTTTTGTTTTTAAATTTTTAAAAATGTTTTTTTTTTTTATACTTATGAAATATTTAAGATGGCGATATTAACACTCCTATTTTAGTTTTTGAAACTCCTATTAATTTTTATTATTAAACTTGATTAAAATATCCTTATTCTATTTAAATTAATAATTTTTATAAGTGGGGAATACTTAATTTTTATTTTCTTATATATATATTTTTTATTATTATTATTATTTTTTATACATAGAAATATTGTTGTTTATATTTTTTACTTTTTAGAAAAATATGATACTAAAAACTATATTTAATAAATATATAATTTTTTTACATAAGAAAATATCATAATAAAATCTTTCATTTTTACATGTTATAAAATAAATTTTCTTTTATTTTTATATTCTGATTAATTTTTATTTTGGAAACAAACTTTTTTTTTATTATCAAGAAATTTAATTAACCAAATAAAAAAAATATGAAAATGTTAATACTTCTCATATACTTGGAAAATAATGTAATAATTTCAAAAATATTATTTTTTTTTAACAATATACATATGATTATTTGATTCTTTACTTGTTATTTTTAATCCTATAATTTATTCAATTTTAAAAAATATATATGATTTATTGAGATATTTTAGTAAAATATATAATTAAAAAATATTTTCAATAAGCACAATTTAAAAAATTTTCTTAAAATAAAATGTTAGTAGGATTATAATTTAAAATTTAATTTGGTAAATTATTTTTCTTATTAAAAATTAAAAAAAATATTTTCTCAAGAATAAAATGATCAAATCAAAATTTAAAAATTAAAAGGTAAAAGAAATTTATTATGTATAAATGAAAATTTTAAATCTTCCTTTATATATATAGAAGAATATTTTCTTGTATATAAATTATATAGTTATTAAATATATTTTTATTATCAAAATTATATATATATATGTGTGTGTGTGAATTAAAAATAATAAATAAATAAAATTTGATTAAACATTTTTTCCTTATGAAAGTTATTATTTAAATAATGCAATAAGAGTATTATAATCAAGTTCAACAATAAAAAAGAAGGTGAGAGTGCCAAAAACTAAAAGAAAAATGTCAATATCGCCTCCCTATATTTATAATATGCATTTGATATATTTATGATATATTTTTTAAAGTAGAGTATTTTTGAAATAAAAATTTAGTAAGTTGTATTTTGAAAAGAAGAAAAATGAAAGACATATATGAGAATATTTTGTCTTTTTTAAGTGTTTGTATAAAAACTTTCACTTAAATTGGGTCAAACTTGGCCTAATTCATTCACTTTTTTTTTATTTGAGTATTGGAGATGAGAAATTTAACATAAGAGAAGTTGAAACTCTGACGTCCACTCTTAAAGCAGTATTATTTTACCACTACATTAAAACACTTTTAAATATATATAATTTATAAAAAATAAAATAAAATAAATGGATACATCATTTTTTTTTTAATGTAAACTAGTTGATAAAAAATTATACTAATTCAATATTTCATAATTTCATTAGAAATTTTATAATTTTTGTCATACATAAAGAAATAGTAATTTCACTTACATATTAAGTTAGTTTTACAGAAAATTTAATGATGTTCCACAAAAATTAAAATAGTTTTTTCTGGTAAGCTTCCCAATAAATATGAGATAAATTGCCCGAGGATTATAAGGCAATTCAATAAATATAGAGATGGCAAAATTTAATCTGTCTCAATAAAAACTCGTTTCCAACCCGAACTCAACGAGAAAATTTCGCTCCATCTATGATAATGGGGCGGGGATGGGATTAAGTTTCTCCGTCCTGTCTTGCCTCGATTCCACAAAATTAATATATATATTTTTTATTATAATTTTATATTATATATATAAAAAAATATTAATTTTCTTTAAAATTATATTTTGAGTATTTAATTTTATTATTATTTTTTAAATAATAATTAATAATATATAAAATTTAACATAAATATGTATAATATTTTATCAAAATATATAAATTATGAAATTTTAATTAACATTAATAAAATTATAAAAATATAAATGGTGATCCCGTTCCCGTTTCGAACTCGATTTACCTCATCTTATTTTTGTCCCGACAATTCATAATACGGAAATGAGAATCTAAAAATAAAACAATATCCCCTGTCCCATGCTAAGTCTAGCCCCTGACAAGTACCATATGGGATTCAATCACCACAATCTTAGCATACTCAATATTAATAGAAAAATCAAGAATCCACCGCCCTAACTCATCTCATAACACCCCACCTACAGAAGCAAAGCCCAGAGAACCTAAGCAGCTACCATCAGTATTAACTTTAATCCAACTAGAATAAGGGACTTGCCATGAAATGGGTTTACTCATATGAAAAGAAGAAGACTTAACTAAAATCATAGACTCAACATTCATTTCTTGAACCCGATGCAATTTACTCATAGTAAAGAGTTGAAATAATTCAAAAATCTACCGTATGAGATTTTCATAGAATCCACAGAGGTGAAACAAAACTACAAGACCATGAAATTTCCCAAACGCAGCATCTTTGTTGAGACACTGCCATATGATAAAAAATCCAATCCGACAATGAAATAGACTGCCAATAATTCACATCAAAAGGAAATATTATCATTTTTTTTTATTTAAATATTTTATTGAGAGAAATTTAGGTATCAATAAATTATGAATTTAAAAGTACTTATAGTTTTCTTATCATTTTGAATTTTAAATGCTCATTTAATTTATAAGGTAAATTATTATTTGGTTCTTGATATTTAATCTAATTAACGAACTGATCCATCATTTTTATCAAACTAATTAAAAAGTCTCCAAGTATTGCTTTTCGTTAAGACTTTAGTTGGATAAATAGCACTAAAAATCACTAAATTTTAGTTATTTTTTCAATGTGGTTACAAATGATTTTTTTTATTTATTGAAAAGTACCTAAAGTTTCAAAAAAATTTCATATGGAAGTCACTGACAGAAATCCAAGCCTGAGAAATTGATGTGGCATGTCATGTCATCAAATTTTGCCACGTCACCATGCCACGTGAAATTAATTTTCTTAATTTTTATTTCCTTTCTTTTTTCTTAATTTTTTCAAAAAATATTAATTTTTCTTAATTTTTTCTTTCCTCTCGCTGCTCCCAAAAAACACCTCACACTCTACTCGCCTCTCTCCATTCTCTACTTCTCTCTCTTTATTCGTCGGTGGTGACTCGACTCCCTCTCTCTGCCTCCCTCATACTCTCATCTATTCTCTATCCTTCGACTCTAACACCCTCACCAGCCCTCTCACTAACACAGAACCACTCTCTCACACGCCATCAACGATACCCACACACCTAACACCAACTCACCTTTCACAGACCCATCTACTCAGCTCTATATCGATTGTCTCTCTCTCTCACCTTCACCGATTCTCACTCACAGAATCAAACACCCATCTCTCTCAATCACTTACCGACTCCAACACAATCAAGGAATCGACGACAATCGACGGATCTTAGGAAATAAAATGGGACGAGAGGAGGTTGGGCCTCATACAGTTCAAGCCAAATCCAGAAGAAAGCTAAAAAGTGTTGTTTGATGGCTTTGGATCTTCGCAATCGCATGTGAACCCTCAATTGTGCACCCTCCTGACACGGTCACAGCTTAACACCTGCTAAATTTAGTGCGCTACGCATAGCCAGTAAGGCAGTCCCGCTAGCTGGTTAGCAGGTAAGGGTCAAGAGGGCAGCGCCCTGGGAGTAAAAATGGGCTTTCAAGCATAATACTATAAGGATAATCCTGACCAGACATTCTGAACCAGACAATATTTTCCCGAAACCAACCAGCTTTCTCTTGAAACTGATTGTCAAACTGTTCGATAATTAATTTCAAATCCACCGACACTGATCGGTAATTTTTCAGAATCTTGAAAGCTCCGAAAACTAACCGGGAAGCCTCGAAAACTTGTCTGGTAGCTCAAAACCTCAGAAACTGAGGCTGCCACGTGGACGTCCATAGGAAGGCCTATGGATCCGCCACCTGACTGCGAGGATCCATGGGCAGTAATGGTGGCGGCCGCCGCTGTCTCCCTAACGTGTCTACACTGACGCGTTGACACTCGTCAGTACTGACGCGACAAGCAGCAGCCGGATTGGCCGACGGATCCGCCAGCCTCCACGGCGGCTGCCGCATTAAAGAGGCACGGATCAAAGCAGAGACATGGAGGATCCTCAGCCTCTTCCGGCGACTGGTCCCCCATGTGCTCTGAAATTTCATTTTTACCTTTTTTCAGCCTTTTTTTTAGCCATTTTGACACCCATCATTTTGGTCTTTTCACATTTTCTTTCCTAAAAATACCCTCACCTCACTTTGCCTATAAATAGGCCTTCTCATCCACCATTTCTCTTCACCCCTTGAGCATTTTGTAGATGGTTATCCACTTGCTCTCTCTATCTCTCTCTCTCTAATTAGTTTTCTAATACTCTTTTTGAGTAGTCTAAATTTTTAGTTAATATTTCTTTTATTTTAACTAAAAATTAAGCAATTAATTAGTTAATTAATTCCAAATATTAATTAATTAATTTAATTAGTAATTAAAATTTTTTTTCTCTTTAATTGGAAACTAATTAGGATTATTCCTCCTTGGATTAATTTTAAATTAATTAATTAAATCTACTCTTTTTGAGTAAGATCCCCAATTTTTGAGACCGGTAAAATAAAACTTTGGTCTGGAAAAACACTCTGCTTCACTCAAAATCTCCTAAGAGAAGGTACAACATCTTCTCTCACCAACTCCAAAACCCTCCAAATCAAATCAAATCAAACCAATCATATCAATCCCTAAACTCCTCCATCTCATAGTGGAACGAACTACGTAGGTTTTCATCCTCATCCAATGAGGTACGTAGGCACACTTGGAATCTAAATCCAAGTCATAAATCCAAATCCACAATCAATCCCTTTCCCCTCTATTTTGTAAATATTTATATTTAATTCTGTTGTAATTAAGTTAATTATTTTGGAGTTAAGGAGCGACCTTGTGATTTTCCTAGTACCCATAAGGGCTAGAGGAAATATTTTCCTTTACTTGTGGATGTTTAATTACTTGCTCTTTATTTTCTATGCATCCATAATTGATCATAAATGGCCATTAATATATGTCATCCATGAAATCAATTTTTTAAGTCAAATTAAACTTAGGAGCTGAATTTAGAACCAAAAACCTAATCTCCGAGCTTAACCTGATTCGAAGGCTAGTAATTTTATCCTTGGGCAAATTAATCAAAAATTAATGAATTGGAGTAAAATTGGGTTTTTCCTTAATTTTTCCATTTAAATAAATTAGGGTGGCGACTCCCAAATCATTTTCCAAAAATCAAATCAATTCACCAAATAAAGCGGCAACCGCTTCCAATCGTGAGATCGGACCCGAACCGGACCCAGGTGCTCGGGCAAGACCTCACATCGCAAACCACTAATCGCTCACCCACTGCACAACTCGTTGCCATTGCACTCACAAGTTGCCGTCAAAGAGTCTGAACCAACTCGTGTTGGAATCGCAAGCTTGAGCTTTATCGCCATTGCTAGCACCATTCTCTCCTTCAAGTTGGGATTTTAGTCCTTGAGTGATTTTGGTCCTTCAAGTTGGATTTGTGTTAAATCATCTTTGGTGCTTAAAGAAAAGGGAAAAACAGGTCTTTTCAATGGAGTTTCTATCAGAATATTTGTGGGTTCTTGGATTGATTGTGATTTCTGGTGTTTGATTTGTGTTCATTTTCTAGTGTTTGATTTCTGGTGTTGGATTGATTGGAGTTTCAAACACCAAGAAAAGAGTTCTTGCTGTTTGATTTCAATTCATTTTCGATGCTTGAAAAAAAGGGCAAAAACGGGTATGTTTTTGCTTAAGTCGATCAAGGCTTGTGGTGGGATTTTAGATGATGGGTCGGGTAAGGTAATTCATGGAATGATGTATGCTTGCATTTTCAGTCTCGCCATTTAGGGTTTGGGAAATTACTGGTCTGGATGATGTTTAGATTAATGTTATGCAGAGAGAGAGAGAAAAGAAAAAAATTAAGGAAAATTAATATTTTCTGGAAAAAAAAAAGAAAAAAAGAAAGAAAATAAAAATAAGAAAATTAATTCCACGTGGCATGGTGATATGGCAAAATTTGATGACGTGGCATGTCACGTCAGCTTCTCAGGCTTGGATTCTAGCCAGTGACCTCCATGTGAAAAATTTTTGAAACTTTAGGTACTTCCCAACAAAAAAATTTTCTTTTGTGACCACATTGAAAAAATACTAAAGTTTTGTGATTTTTAGTGCTATTTACCCCACTTTAGTCCTTCCATCCAAAAATCTATTAAAAACATATATAAAGACTAAAATGACGCTCATTTTAATCTAAATTTTCCATCTCTACCAACATCTTTTTCCTTTAAAACCAAGCAAAAAGTCACAACATTTACCAAAACCCAGAACGTTAACCCAATAACAAAGTATTTGCAATTTACAGGGTAAATTACACCCATAGTCCCTCAACTTTTGACTAATGCACATTATCATCCCTAAATTAAATTTTGTAACGAAAATATCACTAACGTTATGCTAACGGTTTCATGAAAGTCCTTTAGCCAACATTTTGTTAGGTTTATTAACAGAATGTTGACTTAGAGGACATCTAATTATTTTTAAACCCTAATAATGCCACATCAGCTCAACTTTTCTCTTTCCCCATTAGATTAATTTTCTCTTTCCCCACACTCACATGCACTTGAATGTTTCCCAATGTGATGTGAACCACAAGAGGCCTGCCTTGCGACCCCATGCTAATATGTTTGAAAATGACCCATTGGAAAGCCAAATCAGATTCGATGCAAGGAAAACTCCGACCCATTGATGAACCTGTGTCAAGAACCGTAGGTATGAAAGGTTAAACGCCACAAAGTGATTAACTTTGATAAGTTTGAAATAGCTCAAAGAGAACTAAAGTTTAGAGAAAATCTCTCAATTTTATTATTCAAACGTCAATAATTAATTAATTACAAAGGAATGGTCGAACATATATAGGGTATAAGGGATAAATAACTCTAATTAGGATGTTTGGCCATAAGAATAAGCATAAAACTGACCTAAACATGTTCCAAACGAATTGGGCTTATAATTGGATAAGAAAAGGCCCAAAACTTAAGGAAAAACAATTAACAAACTGAAGTCTTTAAATAATGGGCTTAAACTAATTAAATAGGCCCAAACTAAGATAGATAAAGTGATTGGAATAGCACTACTAGAATTAATTCAATTTGCGACGGATTTATTCCGTCGTTGTTAACGACGGAATAGCGACTGAAAATGGATTGAAATTATAAATTAAATTGCGAAAGGATTTGCAACGAAATTGCGACGAAAATTAGCGACGGATGGCGCCATATAATTGTGCCATTTTTAGCGACGGATTAATCCGTCGCTATTTTTGACAGGCTAAAAGCGAAACACACCGTTTTATTAAAATTTATTAAGCCGTCGCTATTATCTCACTAATTCGTCGCTAATTTTTAAACCTAAACTAAAATCAGAACTCTTCTTCTTCTTCTTCTTCTCTCTCTCTTTCTCTCTCTATTTCTCTCAGTTTCTCTGCTGCCATTCTCGCCGCTCGCCAAGCT